>OX459059.1:19100168-19295805 GCA_949775005.1 Orthosia gothica
CACTCGTGGCTTTGAACTTGTGCTCTAGGGTAAACCCTGGGCAAGAAAGGTACGCCACGTCTGAGGGACATCCGATCTGCGTCGCCGAAGGAACCAAAAGCGCTGGTATGTCAATCTCTAGGTGATGGTAGAGTGCATCAAGGTTTGAGTATAAAATTCTGATGTTACAGAGGTGCATCTTATATGACAGTGAGTGCTGCTACTGTACATACTTTTTTCTTTTGTTCCTTGCCATAGTTGAGAGTGAAGGTAAGAAAGGAGAAGGAAGTGAGGTGAGATTCCATGCTGGCAACCCACAGACACGCCCGACTGGACGCCATCATTGGGGGACTGGTCTGGAGACTGCGGGAGCGCCCGAACTCCCCTGGAAATGTCCATCGGGCACTGTCTTCTGGTTGCCACGGCTAGGCCGCTTGGCGGTATGTCTTTGCCCGGTATGTGATCACAAGCCTCGGTCGATACCTACTACCAGTATGTCACCTGATTAGCACTATCCGGAGACCACGTGCAGGGATTCAAAACGCTTATTTTCCTACGGACGCGGGTGACTCGGCCCTCAAAATGATGGCTCTGATGTACTAAATCGTTCGCTCACCTTACGTCCTATCTGCTGATTTGCATTCTTTCGGTTGGTCTTATTTTTCAGCAAAGTCGGGGGACCTGTAAAAACTGTTCCAAGGAACCGTCCCCCGACTGCAAGGCATGCGTGATTTTAATTATTTTTAATGATTTGTTTTTTATTTCATACGTTTTGGTGATAAAACGATATTTTTGCAAACGCAAACATTTTAAAAAAAAAATTCTATGGGGTATTGTTATATTTATTTGATTTCTTTTATTAGTGAAGTTATTGGTGAACGAATGCTTATTGAATACTACTGTTATATATTTTTATTTATGTACTAAGCAAGCTCTAGACTAGCTAGACGATGATAGTAGATATAGGGAGTAAAATGTTTATGTTTTCTTTCCCCTTTTTTACATGAACCATGGCTGGGCGAGCCATTTTTTTTTTCTACAAAGATACGCTTCTCGATACCACATAAATTGATATTGGTTAAAACCGTTTAGAAGTTATGGTGGAATAAAGAATCTAAAATACATGAGCCTTAAAAACATAATGACACTCCTCTTTTGGGCAGTCGTGTAAAAATGTGCATTTATTCTGCCGTAATTTTAATCCTTTCACTTACAGGTAAATTTCGTAGTATACGACCATCAATTATTTCTGGCGGAAGGCAATAACATGTGCATCAGAATGGCGGGTGTATGTCTACAAATGGTCATGCTATATGCGTGAGAGCAATGTACGAGCAATGTACCGAATGTACGTAAAATTTGAAGCAATGTACTATTTTATAACCACAGTTTTATGAAAAAGTATTTGAGTCGCCAACCTGATATCAGAATGGCGGGTGTATTAAAAATCTGAACAAATTACCTACTATCTGAGTATGAAATGTCTACCTTAGCAATGTACGACCAATGTACGTTATCATATTAAAAGCATCACCAGATGCTATCAAAGGTTAAAGAGTTATTATAAAACTAAAATTTCTCCACATTTAGAGCCTGTTCAATTTTATTAGCAACAAGTTGTGTCTACGTAATACGTTGCTATGTCTAAACTAAAGGGATTTCTTGTGTGAACAAATGTCCATATTGGCCATACGATATGCGTGAGAGAAATGTACGAACAATGTACCGAATGTACGTAAAATTTGAAGCAATGTACTATTTTAAAACCACAGTTTTTAGAAAAGATATTTGAGCCGCCAACCTGATATCAGACTGGCGGGTGTATTGCAAATCTGAACACTATCTGAGTATGAAATGTCTACCGTAGCAATGTACGACCAATGTACGTTATCATATTAAAAGCATCACCAGATGCTATCAACGGTTAAAGAGTTATTATAAAAATAAAATTTCTCCACATTTAGAGCCTGTTCAATTTTATTAGCAACTTGTGCCTACGTTATACGTTGCTATGTCTAAATTATTCGCCGTCCAATCTGTCATTTTACACTTTGACTGTTCAAAACGAATCATTTAGTCATGAACTAATGTGGTAACCGATTCTATCGCATATAAAAATTGAATTTATCCATGAAAAAGTTTCAATCGATAAAACACAGTTATTTTATTTTTGCTTTATACCCGACTGCCGAAGGAGGGTAATGTGTATATCTCAGTCTGTGTATGTTTGATGTTCCTAGTGGTGTTCTAGAGACCAAATGCATACGCCAATTTTGATGATTCATACGTCAATCGATTCGTCTTAATCTTGCGAGTGGCACTGGCTACATTAAAATGGGAAAATAGAATTTAAAAAATTTCGGCTTTTGGGTGCCATATTGTGGCGTCCGAATTTTCTTTTCTTCAAAGCTCTTCGTATGGGGTATAAAAATAAGTGTGGCGGGCTCTGGCTTGGCCACCAACTGGGATTTTAATTTTGATAACACACATATTATGTCCGTAAGGATTGAGGAGCCATTTTTTGTATCTTAATTAAATTAATATACTTATTTAGTGACTTCTGAGACTTGGGCTGTACTGCAGTCTCTCCAACGGTGCCAGATCGACTACCGGTACATTGAGGTGTTGAAGTGTTTGTACAGAAACGCCACCATGTCAGTCCGTCTTCAGGATCAGACCTCGAAACCAATATTTCTCCAGCCTGGCGTGAGACAGGGAGATGTCATTTCTCCGAAACTGTTCACTGCTGCGCTGGAGGATGTATTCAAGGTTCTGGACTGAAGGGGCCTAGGCATCAATGTTAATGGCGAGTACATCACTCACCTTCGGTTTGCCGACGACATAGTGGTCATGGCTGAGACCATGGAGAGCCTCAATACAATGCTCGATTACCTCAGTAGAGCTTCCGAAATAGTGGGTCTGAAAATGAACATGGACAAAACCAAGGTGATGTTGAATGCCCATGTTACACCCACTCCTATCAAGGTTGGAGACTCTACACTCGAAGTTGTGGACGACTAAGTCTACCTGGGACAAACGATCCAATTGGGTAGGGCCAACTTCGAGAGAGAGATCAACCGTCGAATCCGACTCGGCTGGGCAGCGTTCGGGAAGTTGCGCGGTGTCTTCTCGTCCAACTTACCATAGTGTCTCAAGACAAAAGTCAGTCAGTCAGTGTGTGTTGCCAGTGATGACATATGGCTCTGAGACGTGGTCGCTTACAGTGGGCCTCATCAGAAAGCTTACAGTCACTCAAAGGGCAATGGAGAGGGCTATGCTCGGCGTTTCCTTGCGTGATCGAATCAGAAATGTAGAGATCCGTAAGAGAACCAATGTTACCGACATAGCTCGAAGAATTGCCAAACTTAAGTAGCAGTGGGCAGGGCACATTGCTCGCAGAACGGATGGCCGATGGGGCAGGAAGGTTTGGAGTGGCGACCGCGAACCGGAAGACGTTGCGTTAAAAGGCCTCCCACCAGGTGGACCGATGACCTGGTGAAGGTTGCGGGGATCCGCTGGTTGCGAGACGCACGGGACCGATCAATGTGGCGACGTTTGGGGTAGGCCTATGTCCAGCAGTGGACGTCTTTCGGCTGATATGATGATGATGATGACTTATTTAGTAGTAAGTTTAAAAATGTTGTAGGTTCGATCCTCGATTTTGTAGTATAATACTTCAAAAGTTATATAGACATAAAGGTGGCTCCTCAATCTAAATGTTTGGATTGAGGAGCCACCTCAGAACTAGGAACATCATCGATTAATATTTATCATAATTTGGTTTGATTTTGTAGTATTTGAGAGTATTTAGTACACAAAAAATCTGAGCTCGGTTGCATTAAAATTAAATAAGTTATCATACATTATACGTGGCTCCTCAGACCATACATACGACTCGTCATTTTTCAAAGAAGCAGTAGTTCAATTAATGCGCAATTTCTTCGTCATTTAGTAGTAAGTAGTTAGTAGTTTAGTTTTATTATTATTTATTTTTTATTTAGTTTATTTCATTTTTTCTTTTCATTGTCGTGAAAATTGGATCGACCGATGAAGGCAAATCATGTACATTTTTGAAATTGTCGCTATACTTAATGAAAACTTCTTTTTGTTCTTTTAATGGAACCAAACTTCGTTTTCCTCCTCTCTTCTTCATTTTTAATTTTATTTAGTTCAGTGCACTTAGAATAAAACGCACTCACGATACAGGCAAATTTCCTAGAATGGCCAACGTATATTATAGAAAAAAAATATCACAATGAAAGTAATGACTGATCTTTAATTGATTATAAGTACATAATTTTTTTAAGAAAGGTTAAATAATAACTTAAAATAAATTGACATTATGCATATTCATTTAGATTCATCTTCACTACGTTATTAATAAATATACATTCATAAAAAAACATAATAAGTATACAAAAATAATAACAAATATCATGCTGTGCAGTTGGAGGAATAAAAAAATGAAATAAACTAAATAAAAAATAAATAATAATAAAACTAAACTACTAACTACTTACTACTAAATGACGAAGAAATTGCGCATTAATTGAACTACTGCTTCTTTGAAAAATGACGAGTCGTATGTATGGTCTGAGGAGCCACGTATAATGTATGATAACTTATTTAATTTTAATGCAACCGAGCTCAGATTTTTTGTGTACTAAATACTCTCAAATACTACAAAATCAAACCAAATTATGATAAATATTAATCGATGATGTTCCTAGTTCTGAGGTGGCTCCTCAATCCAAACATTTAGATTGAGGAGCCACCTTTATGTCTATATAACTTTTGAAGTATTATACTACAAAATCGAGGATCGAACCTACAACATTTTTAAACTTACTACTAAATAAGTCATCATCATCATCATATCAGCCGAAAGACGTCCACTGCTGGACATAGGCCTACCCCAAACGTCGCCACATTGATCGGTCCCGTGCGTCTCGCAACCAGCGGATCCCCGCAACCTTCACCAGGTCATCGGTCCACCTGGTGGGAGGCCTTTTAACGCAACGTCTTCCGGTTCGCGGTCGCCACTCCAAACCTTCCTGCCCCATCGGCCATCCGTTCTGCGAGCAATGTGCCCTGCCCACTGCTACTTAAGTTTGGCAATTCTTCGAGCTATGTCGGTAACATTGGTTCTCTTACGGATCTCTACATTTCTGATTCGATCACGCAAGGAAACGCCGAGCATAGCCCTCTCCATTGCCCTTTGAGTGACTGTAAGCTTTCTGATGAGGCCCACTGTAAGCGACCACGTCTCAGAGCCATATGTCATCACTGGCAACACACACTGACTGACTGACTTTTGTCTTGAGACACTATGGTAAGTTGGACGAGAAGACACCGCGCAACTTCCCGAACGCTGCCCAGCCGAGTCGGATTCGACGGTTGATCTCTCTCTCGAAGTTGGCCCTACCCAATTGGATCGTTTGTCCCAGGTAGACTTAGTCGTCCACAACTTCGAGTGTAGAGTCTCCAACCTTGATAGGAGTGGGTGTAACATGGGCATTCAACATCACCTTGGTTTTGTCCATGTTCATTTTCAGACCCACTATTTCGGAAGCTCTACTGAGGTAATCGAGCATTGTATTGAGGCTCTCCATGGTCTCAGCCATGACCACTATGTCGTCGGCAAACCGAAGGTGAGTGATGTACTCGCCATTAACATTGATGCCTAGGCCCCTTCAGTCCAGAACCTTGAATACATCCTCCAGCGCAGCAGTGAACAGTTTCGGAGAAATGACATCTCCCTGTCTCACGCCAGGCTGGAGAAATATTGGTTTCGAGGTCTGATCCTGAAGACGGACTGACATGGTGGCGTTTCTGTACAAACACTTCAACACCTCAATGTACCGGTAGTCGATCTGGCACCGTTGGAGAGACTGCAGTACAGCCCAAGTCTCAGAAGTCACTAAATAAGTATATTAATTTAATTAAGATACAAAAAATGGCTCCTCAATCCTTACGGACATAATATGTGTGTTATCAAAATTAAAATCCCAGTTGGTGGCCAAGCCAGAGCCCGCCACACTTATTTTTATACCCCATACGAAGAGCTTTGAAGAAAAGAAAATTCGGACGCCACAATATGGCACCCAAAAGCCGAAATTTTTTAAATTCTATTTTCCCATTTTAATGTAGCCAGTGCCACTCGCAAGATTAAGACGAATCGATTGACGTATGAATCATCAAAATTGGCGTATGCATTTGGTCTCTAGAACACCACTAGGAACATCAAACATACACAGACTGAGATATACACATTACCCTCCTTCGGCAGTCGGGTATAAAGCAAAAATAAAATAACTGTGTTTTATCGATTGAAACTTTTTCATGGATAAATTCAATTTTTATATGCGATAGAATCGGTTACCACATTAGTTCATGACTAAATGATTCGTTTTGAACAGTCAAAGTGTAAAATGACAGATTGGACGGCGAATAATTTAGACATAGCAACGTATAACGTAGGCACAAGTTGCTAATAAAATTGAACAGGCTCTAAATGTGGAGAAATTTTATTTTTATAATAACTCTTTAACCGTTGATAGCATCTGGTGATGCTTTTAATATGATAACGTACATTGGTCGTACATTGCTACGGTAGACATTTCATACTCAGATAGTGTTCAGATTTGCAATACACCCGCCAGTCTGATATCAGGTTGGCGGCTCAAATATCTTTTCTAAAAACTGTGGTTTTAAAATAGTACATTGCTTCAAATTTTACGTACATTCGGTACATTGTTCGTACATTTCTCTCACGCATATCGTATGGCCAATATGGACATTTGTTCACACAAGAAATCCCTTTAGTTTAGACATAGCAACGTATTACGTAGACACAACTTGTTGCTAATAAAATTGAACAGGCTCTAAATGTGGAGAAATTTTAGTTTTATAATAACTCTTTAACCTTTGATAGCATCTGGTGATGCTTTTAATATGATAACGTACATTGGTCGTACATTGCTAAGGTAGACATTTCATACTCAGATAGTAGGTAATTTGTTCAGATTTTTAATACACCCGCCATTCTGATATCAGGTTGGCGACTCAAATACTTTTTCATAAAACTGTGGTTATAAAATAGTACATTGCTTCAAATTTTACGTACATTCGGTACATTGCTCGTACATTGCTCTCACGCATATAGCATGACCATTTGTAGACATACACCCGCCATTCTGATGCACATGTTATTGCCTTCCGCCAGAAATAATTGATGGTCGTATACTACGAAATTTACCTGTAAGTGAAAGGATTAAAATTACGGCAGAATAAATGCACATTTTTACACGACTGCCCAAAAGAGGAGTGTCATTATGTTTTTAAGGCTCATGTATTTTAGATTCTTTATTCCACCATAACTTCTAAACGGTTTAACCAATATCAATTTATGTGGTATCGAGAAGCGTATCTTTGTAGAAAAAAAAAATGGCTCGCCCAGCCATGGTTCATGTAAAAAAGGGGAAAGAAAACATAAACATTTTACTCCCTATATCTACTATCATCGTCTAGCTAGTCTAGAGCTTGCTTAGTACATAAATAAAAATATATAACAGTAGTATTCAATAAGCATTCGTTCACCAATAACTTCACTAATAAAAGAAATCAAATAAATATAACAATACCCCATAGAATTTTTTTTTTAAAATGTTTGCGTTTGCAAAAATATCGTTTTATCACCAAAACGTATGAAATAAAAAACAAATCATTAAAAATAATTAAAATCACGCATGCCTTGCAGTCGGGGGACGGTTCCTTGGAACAGTTTTTACAGGTCCCCCGACTTTGCTGAAAAATAAGACCAACCGAAAGAATGCAAATCAGCAGATAGGACGTAAGGTGAGCGAACGATTTAGTACATCAGAGCCATCATTTTGAGGGCCGAGTCACCCGCGTCCGTAGGAAAATAAGCGTTTTGAATCCCTGCACGTGGTCTCCGGATAGTGCTAATCAGGTGACATACTGGTAGTAGGTATCGACCGAGGCTTGTGATCACATACCGGGCAAAGACATACCGCCAAGCGGCCTAGCCGTGGCAACCAGAAGACAGTGCCCGATGGACATTTCCAGGGGAGTTCGGGCGCTCCCGCAGTCTCCAGACCAGTCCCCCAATGATGGCGTCCAGTCGGCGTGTCTGTGGGTTGCCAGCATGGAATCTCACCTCACTTCCTTCTCCTTTCTTACCTTCACTCTCAACTATGGCAAGGAACAAAAGAAAAAAGTATGTACAGTAGCAGCACTCACTGTCATATAAGATGCACCTCTGTAACATCAGAATTTTATACTCAAACCTTGATGCACTCTACCATCACCTAGAGATTGACATACCAGCGCTTTTGGTTCCTTCGGCGACGCAGATCGGATGTCCCTCAGACGTGGCGTACCTTTCTTGCCCAGGGTTTACCCTAGAGCACAAGTTCAAGCCACGAGTGGGTGCATGTCCGTCCGTGACGACATCTATTATCGGCATCCCCGAAACCTTGAAGATTCGATACTCAGAGCTCTGGGTCCTGGTGGACACAGGTCTGGATAAGATTATCTGTGCTTGTGTCTACCGGTCGCACAGCAGAGATCAGGTGACAACCGGCTAACATAATACCGAAGTGAGGCGGCTGATGAGGTTCAGCAACGGCATCCTTCTTCCCAACTGGTGAAACTGGGGGATTATAAAGCCCACAACCAGGAGTGGCTCCTACCGTACCAGTACACTGACCATGCTGGTCGAGAGGCGCGAAAGCGCTAGCATTAAATTTCACTTAGCTGGTCCAGGGGGCAACGAGAGTACCGGATGTTGTTTCGCAAACAGCCAATAGCTTGGACCTTCTTCTGACAACAGATCCAGACCTTTAGCTGAATAGGGATCAAACTTGCTTCCTACCCAGCAGATGGTAAACCGTTTTGGTCCCTGGCTAATCGGTTGAATTGAACTTCTGCCGTCCCTCACAACCACCACTGCTGAAAACCGCCGGCAGCCTAATTGTGTAAGTGAATTCGGCAAAGGAAACAATCTGGTTCTTTCCCAAAAACACACACATACACAAAAAAAAAAATCTTTATTCAACTTTTTTGTGTATGTGTGTGTTTTGTATGTGTGTTAGGCTGCAGGTCGCTGGCCCACTACGCTGAGGAGAATGCAAACATGTTGTCCTTTCTTTTAACAAACTTTTTTTGTGGAATCCTCGCGTTTGAATCCTGGTGACCTACGCTCGCCTCCTTCTCCGAGACGTGTATGCGAGACGAGTATGTCGGACATTTGCATTCATCAAAAGGGCGTACGCAGGGTCCGCTGAGACGCTTTAAAAAAAAAGGTGTTTTGCGCAACCTCGACGCGAATAAGGCTAGCGGCACCGACGTACACCAGCAATTGTTCTTAGAACCTGTACGCCTGAATTATCGCCGGTCATGACACATCTGTTTAGCCTTTCGTATGATATTGGAAAAGTGCCGAATGCTTGAAAGCAAGCCAACGTACAGCCCGTGCCCGAGTAGGGCATTTGAGCTGACGCGGCCAAGACCCTCTCTGTACGTGTTCTTAATTGTAAACTCCTGGCATACCTAGTAGCTAACGACATGCTTAGTGACCGCCAATACGCCTTCCACCGAAATCGGTCTACTGGGGATCTTCTAGCGTATGCCATTCACATCTGGACTGAGACCGTGGTGGAGCGTTTGAGCTTGTCCTTGGAGGCAGTCTCCGAATGGGGAGATGCCAATCTAGTCAAGTTCAATGCTGCTAAGACACAGGCGTGTCTTTTCTCCACTAAAAATAGCCAATAGGCAATGAGGCACTGGTCGAGTCAAAGCTCCAGAGCCTTGAACATCGTCGCAGAGTTGCCAACTTGTAGGTTTTTATCGGTTGCATTTCGGGGATTTGCATTTTCGATGGAATTGCATGATCTAATTCCGTCTAGCTCGTTTCATCATCGGACTACAAGAGGTACGGCGATGCGCCATCGGCATCGGTACAAAGTGGACATCCCGCCCATATGCACTAAACATTTTGGAAATACTTACTTTCATTATGCGTACAGCTAAGAATTGGCATTCCCTGCCGGAGTCTGTGTTGCCCGATAGCTACAACCTCGGGGTCTTTATGTGACGTCACCTCTAGGTAAGTGTGTTACAGCGTCGACCACATCGTCGCTTACCATCAGGTGAGATAGTGGTCAAGCGCGAGCCTATCTGTAATACCAAAAGTCAGCGATTTCTTTTCAACAACATTTAATAGTTCGTTTGGTTGGTCTGTACCTAGCATTATTCTGGACCCTGGCTTAATTTTCCTAACAACTTGTGATAGTGCAATCGCAACTGCACTTTCCAGTTCACATGCATGCTTAGGATAATCATTCGACAAGAGCATTCAGCAATAAGAAGTAATACTTAGGTACAATCACACTATTTAATAAATAAAATCATTGTATAGTTTAAATATCGACATCGGTGTATATCACTAGAGTATCGATAAAAATATCGACAATTACCACTTCCCTATTTGTGTACGTGTAAGCCTTACCCTCCCTCACCTCCAACCTCCCCCCGTAAAGTGAGTGCGAGAGGGACAACTGCAGCTCAGGCTGATTTCACCTACAATTCCTACAAAAACCTTGACCAAAAGACGTTTCGTATTCTGCTATTTTCTTCTTCAAAACTGGACTGATATATAAAATTCTTATATCGAAATTTAGAGGAAAAGTATATCTATGCCTCTATCATTTTTTATGTTGTTGAAAACAATTTTGTCTGAAAGTCGTCTGAACATGGCGGTAAAAACGGACATTTTTTCGTATTTTTGGATTGTCATATTTCTTTTAGTGATTATGTTTTTGAAAAAAGGAAATGATAGGGGCACGTATTAATTAGACCCAGATTTTGTGGGAAGAAATAATTGCTCTAAAGGCATTATCCACGAAGAAAACAGCAGAATGTTTTTGTATGAAAAAAGGCCCACTAGAGTTCCCTCTTAAGGGTACCCTAGTCTGACATTCTTCCATACAAACTGTACGGTGCACGTACATGGGTTTTAAAATTGTTAAGTAAGTAAGGAGTTGTGCAATAAGTAGGCTCGCACCTTTGCACTTACACGTGCGACCTACATTAGATTTCATGACAATCATGCAGCAGCAGCAAGCAGAGCATTGATGATGCATTTGTATCAATACTTTTTTAGTGTTCTAATAGACGCGGTTTGGGTCGGACAACTTGCATTTTTATTTCTTGATTCCAGCCCGTTGGCACTCATTGACATTTTACATTACACTGACATTTGCATTGCATTTACAGTAATTAATGTTAAGGTGTATTTGCATTTGCACCCTACATTATATTTTTTTGGTCCTTCGAACCGGATCTTAATGAAACAATATAAAGGCATTGTAGACACAATTGACAACCTTTTCTTGGGTAAAATATCAGAAATGGGAATTAAATGGCACTTCAATGCCCCTGTATGGCCAAGCGCAGGCGGACTGTGGGAAGCTGCCGTGAAGAGCATGAAGTATCATCTAAAACGGGTCATTGGAGATCAACGCCTGACGTACGAAGAATTTACTACTCTACTATGCCAGATTGAAGCTTGCTTGAACTCACGACCACTTTGCACCGTAACAGAGAACGCCGAAGAAATTAACTGCTTAACGCCTGGACACATGCTAACCGGCACATCACTTATGAATATTCCAGAACCGGACATTGACAATACGTATAATTTAGGCAAGAGATGGCAAATTGTGCAGCAGCTCAGTAAGGATTTCTGGAAGAGATGGTCGCAAGAATACCTTCAACAACTCCAAAAAAGGCTAAAATGGAAACGACAAACTACCGATCCGCGAGAAAATGACATTGTTTGCATCAAGGATGAAAGACTACCGGCAGGCAAATGGGCACTGGGTCGTGTAGCAAAGTTACATCCAGGAAAAGACGGCCACACGAGAGTTGTGACATTACAAACTGCAAAAGGAGAAGTTAAACGGCCGATCACAAAACTAGTACCATTAGTTGAGGTTGAACAAGAAACACTTGGCGATACTGACACATCTACAAAAAACTTGATTCCAGCCCGTTGGCACTCATTGACATTTTACATTACACTGACATTTGCATTGCATTTACAGTAATTAATGTTAAGGTGTATTTGCATTTGCACCCTACATTATATTTTTTTGGTCCTTCGAAATTATTGCAAGTACCGTACAGTCCGATTTATCGGTCAGCAAAACGTCGCGTGTGATTTGTGTCTTGATCGAGTGTTGCCGTCCAGAAGCAGTAGCAGCGATCCAGGTTCCAGAGCGACACGTTGCATCAGCGTAGAGGGAGAGTTCCTGTGTTTCAAGTAAGATCGTTCATTTTTGCTTACTTCATTAACAATGGAGGGTTTAATCGCGCGTCAGGCTGAGATCCTGGAGGAGATGAAGAGGATCCATACCAACTTCAAGAAGGATTCAGCGAGCAGGAAGACCTCCGATTACATTCAACAAAGGCTTGAGCGGTTAGATCAGCTTTGGGCGGAATGTAAAGAGAAACACCAGGAGCTTAGTGCAGAAGAAGACAAAACGCATGAATACTTCACCAACAATATACACGAGGTATTAAGGGATTGGTACCACGGGGTGCAGCAGGAGCTTGTAGCATGCGGGACCAAGGTGCAGAGTGGACCCAGCAACGCCAGCTTCAGCAAGGTACACGTGGAGTTTGACAGGACCTTGTTCGGGAGCACCTCGGGAGCAGAGGTCAAGCTACTGGAGCTACAGCAGCTGCAAAAAGCAAACTTCCGTGCGTTCGACAGGTTAGTGACGAGTAAGATAATTGAAGAGGTCATCGAAAAATGGGAGATAGAAGACGCTTTGAAGACGTTAGGGTCTCGGTGGTCTGCGATTGACAATATGCACCTGCAGATCGATGGGTTGTTAGAGGGAGCGCCTAGTGAGTACTATGACGAGTTTTGTCGCCACGAACGGGCATTTGTAAAAACAAAGCGGGCGCTGAACGTAAAACTGAACGCCTCGGTGCATCAGCAACAATCCGTGCCCAAAATAGACATACCCATTTTCAACGGGAACTATTCGGTATGGCCTACTTTCATGGATCTGTTCGTGGAAGCAATACACAATAACCCTGTAATTGCAAAAGCACAAAAAATGCAGCACTTAAAAGGGAGATTGCGCGGCGAAGCGGAGAGACTCGTCCAGCATTTACACATCTCACCCGAAAATTACGACACGTGTTGGGAAATCTTGAACCACCGGTACAACAACAAGTTCTTGTTGTTCACCAAGAATTTCCAGAGCTTCATGCGTCAACCAAGTCTGCAAAAACAATCTGCATTTGACCTTAAGCGGTTATATGACACGAGCAATGAAACCATAAATGCGATACATAATTTGGGCGTAGATACAGGTTCATGGGATCCTGTTTTAGTCTACGTGCTATGCGAGAAACTAGATGCCGAAACGTACGCGGAATACATGCAGTCTAGGACGGATCCGCGAGATATACCCACGTTCAACCAGTTTATGGATTTTATTGAGAACAAATTCATGGCATTAGAACCTTTGCATAGGAAAAAGCCAGAAAACAGTAGCAAGCCTCCTGCAAAACCACTATCCAACGCATCTCATCCATTCAGCAAAACCCCCAAACCAGCAAACTCTCGAAACTTCCATGCATACAACGCTGGTCAATTTAATAAGATCAGTTGCGCATTATGCAACACTAACCACGCATTGTTCCAATGTTCCAAATTCACTGACATGGCAAGTTCGGAGAAATTAGAATTCATCAAAACCAACAAAATTTGCAGAAACTGTCTATATGTGCATAGCAAGGGCTATTGTGCGTCACAAAAAAGATGCAGAGAGTGCAGTGACCCACACAACACACTATTGCACAATGACATCGTCAAGTCAGCGCAAATGCCCCCAGCAACACAACAGGTGGATAAACCGTCGAAGTCAACTGCAACTAGGTCAGCTAAAAGTATTCAAAATAACTTCGCATCGAATAATGATGACGAGTTACTATTGGCCACTGCATTATTGCAAGTAGCAACAGCTGATGGCGATTACGTTACACTACGGGCGTTAGTTGATCAAGGCTCACAAATAACCCTGATCACTGAGAATGCAGCTCAAAGACTAGGAGTAAAGCGTCATCAGCTAAACGCGAGCATAAGTGGGATCGGCACCCTATCCAACAGGAGCAAAGGCAAGGTGAACCTACTTTGTAGGTCCGTACATAACGACTTCCAGTTTACCACGGAAGCATTAGTCATGCCCCGGGTGGTAAACAATCTACCTAACGCAACCTTTACAAAAAGAACTTGGACTCACTTATCAGACATCACATTAGCCGATCCAGAGTACAACATATCGAGGCCCATTGACATACTTCTGGATGCACAGGTATTCTCTGAAATCCTGATGAATGGCTTGATTAAGGGAGAGACTAATGAACCCATAACTCAACAGACTCGCTTAGGGTGGATTCTGTCAGGCAATGTCAACAAGACATTCAATTGCAACGTGGTAATAAACCAAGTGGATGACTTGACAAAATACTGGGAAGTGGAAGACATCAGTGGGGATTCATGCAGTTCAATGACTACAGCGGAGAGATACTGTGAGGAGTTCTTCACTGCAACAACAAAACGTCTGAAAAATGGCAAATATGTAGTTCGCTTGCCAATGAAGCCTAAATTACGGTCAGCTACTAGGAAAATCAAAGCCACGGGCAGTGGCACAATTTATGCAATTAGAAAGGAGATTATGCAGGGATCACAAACTGTCAGAAAACTACATCAAATTCATGCAAGAGTACCTAGAAATGGGACACATGAAAGAGAGTAAGCCGGACTACAACCCGTCATGTTACTTACCTCACCATGGAGTCCTTAAACAGGAATCATTGACAACTAAATTAAGAGTGGTTTTCAACGCCTCACAGAAGACTGACACAGGTTACAGCCTAAACGACTTGATGGAGTGTGGCCCGAAGCTTCATCAAGATCTACTGACATTACTCATGGGATGGCGGCGATTCAAGTACGTCTTTACAGCAGACTGCGAGAAAATGTACCGTATGATCTTAGTGCACGAAGAAGATCAAGAATTGCAGAAGATAGTTTGGAGGGAAACTAACCAAGGTCCCCTTAAGGAGTACAAGCTATGCACAGTGACATATGGAACTAAGGCGGCACCATTTCTAGCACTTCGGACGCTAAAGCAACTAGCAAACGATGACGCAGAGAAATATCCGTTAGCAGCTGACGTTATTACTAACGAAATGTATGTTGATGACGTACTAAGTGGTAGTAACTCCATCGAGCAAGCACAAGAAATGCAGTACCAACTCATCAACATGCTGAGCGGAGCAGGACTGACGTTACGAAAGTGGTCAAGCAACGAGCCGACCTTGATTAAAACTTTATCATCATCAGACCTAAACCAAACCACAATGCACTTTACAAACGATGGAAATACAAAGGCCCTGGGTGTACAGTGGAACCCTAAAACTGACACATTTACATTCACTAACAAAATAAACCTTGACAACAATAAACCATTGACAAAACGGAAACTACTGTCCGAGATATCAAAAATTTTTGACCCACTGGGCTGGCTGACACCTCTGACATTGAAAGCAAAATTGATGTTCCAAAGCGTTTGGCTATCAGGATGCGACTGGGATGAAACCTTACCTATAAGCGTACAAGAAGAATGGAAGCGGTTTACAAGCGATTTGCACAACATAACGCGATACGAGATACCGAGATGGTTGGGAGATACAACTAAACCCTTCCAAGTACATGGATTCTGCGATGCCTCAGAAAAGGCCTACGCATGCACCATCTATCTACTGACATTAGACAGCAAAAGCAAGCCCTTAAGTCGATTAATTGCTGCAAAATCTAGACTAGCGCCAATCAATAAAAAATTGACATTACCACGGCTTGAACTATGCGGAGCCTTATTACTTTCCCGACTGATGAAAAAGGTCCGGACAGCATGCAAGTGGGACAACATTGACAAAAACACATATGCCTGGACGGACTCCATGATTGTACTAGGCTGGCTGCATGGTGACGTCACAAAATGGAAGTCATTCGTGAGCAACAGAGTGCAGCAAGTGCATGACGTAATACCGAAACATCACTGGAGGTACGTCAAATCAGAAGAAAACGCAGCAGACTGTGCATCACGCGGCATCAGTTGCTCCCAGCTATTGCAACATCCTTTGTGGTGGCAAGGACCAGAATGGGTGAAATATTACAACGACAAAACAGCTGTTAAAGTTGCAATCATACCAACAACATGCGAGTCAAAACAAAAACAAATGAACGCGTATGTTGTGAAATTCGAGCCGTCTTCAATTGTAATTGAGTTATTAGATCGACACAGCGACATGGCTCATATTACAAGGGTCACAGCCTGGATAAAACGATTCATAAACAACTGTTCGAAGTCCAACACAAATACAACTGCATATTTGACATCAATAGAACTACAAAACGCTGAAAAGCTCATACTGAAACAGATTCAATTGCATACCTTCAAGGACGAAATTATGAGACTGAAGCAAAATAAGGGTTTAAGCAACAAAAGCAACCTTCTAAACTTGAACCCATTCCTTGACAAACATGACATTTTGCGAGTAGGGGGAAGGTTGCATAACTCGAACCTAAATGAAGAAACCAAACATCCAATTCTGCTACCACATGACCACAAACTGACAGAGTTATTAATTTGGCAAGCACACAGTACAACATTACACGGAGGTCCTAAGCTAACCCTAACACATCTACGCCAAAGAGTATGGATTGTAGGAGGACATCGCGCCGTTAAAAAGGTTCTACACAAATGCGTAACATGTCGCCGATTTAATGCAAAAACCTCAAACCAGATTATGGCAGATCTACCAGAGCCGAGAGTGACAGTATCTCGCCCTTTTACACATACAGGGGTTGACTTTACTGGCCACGTTGAGATCAAGGCAAATAAAGGTCGAGGAGTCAAAACATTGCTGGCGTACGTTGCCGTATTTGTTTGTCTGGCAACAAAGGCTATCCATCTGGAACTTGTGTCAGAGCTGTCCAGTACAGCGTTTTTATCGGCCTTCAAGCGCTTCTGCGCACGTCGAGGCACGCCACGTGACATGTACAGCGATAACGGCACGAATTTTGTAGGTGCTAACCGGATCTTAATGAAACAATATAAAGGCATTGTAGACACAATTGACAACCTTTTCTTGGGTAAAATATCAGAAATGGGAATTAAATGGCACTTCAATGCCCCTGTATGGCCAAGCGCAGGCGGACTGTGGGAAGCTGCCGTGAAGAGCATGAAGTATCATCTAAAACGGGTCATTGGAGATCAACGCCTGACGTACGAAGAATTTACTACTCTACTATGCCAGATTGAAGCTTGCTTGAACTCACGACCACTTTGCACCGTAACAGAGAACGCCGAAGAAATTAACTGCTTAACGCCTGGACACATGCTAACCGGCACATCACTTATGAATATTCCAGAACCGGACATTGACAATACGTATAATTTAGGCAAGAGATGGCAAATTGTGCAGCAGCTCAGTAAGGATTTCTGGAAGAGATGGTCGCAAGAATACCTTCAACAACTCCAAAAAAGGCTAAAATGGAAACGACAAACTACCGATCCGCGAGAAAATGACATTGTTTGCATCAAGGATGAAAGACTACCGGCAGGCAAATGGGCACTGGGTCGTGTAGCAAAGTTACATCCAGGAAAAGACGGCCACACGAGAGTTGTGACATTACAAACTGCAAAAGGAGAAGTTAAACGGCCGATCACAAAACTAGTACCATTAGTTGAGGTTGAACAAGAAACACTTGGCGATACTGACACATCTACAAAAAACAGACGGAGCAAACCGAAAAAGCTTACCTGGAACAGCCTGATATGCTACACATTGATGCTGACCATGACATTCATAACGCGCACTGTTCAACAAGACATGAAGCTTACCTCACTGACAAAAAATCAAACGATTTACTTTGACAAGATTGCAGACTTACAAGAAATACGAGATGAATGGAAACTAGTATTCTACTACAACATGACAAACTACTGGCGAAACGTTGACACTCTGCAAAAATTCGTGTCTCATATAAAAGAATATCGTTGCGAGGACTGGATGATGCAATTCCACATTTTAATCAACCAACTCGAACAGAGCATGAACGAACTGGACTATTACAATAATCTATTGAAGTCCCAGCGATTAATTCAACATAGATTCAAAAGAGGATTAATCGATGGAGTGGGATATGTCGCCAACTCACTATTTGGAGTACTAGATCAGCACTTCGCAGAAAAGTACGAACACGACATCAACTCCATTCAACACAATGACAACCATTTATTACACCTTCTGAAAAATCATACAAGCATTTTAGAAACCGAGCATAACATCATACAACGAAATGAAGCAACAATGGTTAAGCAGTTCACCTTGATGAATGACCACCTTACTAGTCTGGAAAATAAAACCGAAAACAATAAACATGACACCGCAAATGCATTCTACATTATTACATCGGCAATAGCTGCAGAAAAAATGGCCCAAACTCTAAAGGAAATCCAACAAACCCTCATCAATACGCTGACAAACATGTACCAGGGTCATATGGACGTACACTTACTATCACCAACTCAAATGCAAAGCGAATTGGATAGAGTAGCTAGACAGCTACCTCGCGACGCCACGCTTCCGGAAGTCCAGAATGATGTACGAGATATCTACAGACTGTTCAGAATACATGCACGCATTACACAGCAATATTTACTGATGGAAGTAAAAATACCTATTTTGAATGATGCTCTATACGAGCTGAACAAACTCATTAGCATACCTCAACGCATCGGCATTAATCGGGTGATGTACGTCATCCCGAATTCTGAACTAATAGCATTTAACGCCAACCAATACTCGTTCATACCCCTCGAACAATCTGACGTTCAAGAATGCCAAAAGATCCAGGACAAAACATTAATGTGCAAATTAAATCACCCTATTTATAGCACCGGTGACCGACGCAAGTCAATTTGCGATGTACAGCTGATCCGAGACAATGAAGAACACAGTGTGTACTGTCACACGGAAATAAAGAAATGCGCTGACAAGTGGGTAAAGCTACACCAACAAAACACATGGTTTTATTATTGTTGTGGCACGTGCGAAGTACAATTAGTTTGCGGCGCTCAAATGACATCGGAGTCGTTACATCACTCGGGTCTGATTACACTTAAACGAGGATGTAACTTGCAGGGTGACTCATTCATGTTGCACGCATACATAGAACATAAAAGTGACGTCATAGTCAATGAACCATTCGCCATGATCATACCCACGATCTCTCCCATCAACAACATCATCAATACGTCGATCCGCAACTCGTCATTGCCTATCGAAACGCACGAAGAAATATTCCACAAGATTGACACACAACTACGCTCGATTAAAGAGCAATCAAACCTGGAAACCTTATCCCCCCACGACATTCACCACTACACCGCAATCTATGTTGTAATAACGATTAGTATTGCACTGTCTGTAACATCGGTGTACTTTTGGAGAAAGACGAGCACCAAAAGACAGGGGGAGGGTTCGCGAGATGCGATAAGCAGAAGAGGACGAGAAGAAGAAGATGACATCGATGACGGATGTAGCAAAGTCAACAAACGGGATTCAAAAGTGATCGAAGTGATAAGTGTTGACCGCGCCTTAAGTGAAGTGAAATTTGACACTGAAAAACATAGTGACGTGTGTGATTAGGGAGTATGAAAATTACATTTATGGATTTTAAGTGTACATTTACATAGCATTTTACATTAGTAATACATATATTTTACATTACATATTATACTTACTACATCAGTGCTTTGCATTAGTTTCTACAGTCGCTCTTGTCTTAATTTTCTTAGTTTAATGTTTAGTTTAGTAGTTGTTATCATTCTTTGTGGTGGCAATATGTACGGTGCACGTACATGGGTTTTAAAATTGTTAAGTAAGTAAGGAGTTGTGCAATAAGTAGGCTCGCACCTTTGCACTTACACGTGCGACCTACATTAGATTTCATGACAATCATGCAGCAGCAGCAAGCAGAGCATTGATGATGCATTTGTATCAATACTTTTTTAGTGTTCTAATAGACGCGGTTTGGGTCGGACAACTTGCATTTTTATTTCTTGATTCCAGCCCGTTGGCACTCATTGACATTTTACATTACACTGACATTTGCATTGCATTTACAGTAATTAATGTTAAGGTGTATTTGCATTTGCACCCTACACAAACGTAGTATGGCCCCTACTCCACTATTTGACGGTGTACGCTCAAAATAAAGAATGACATCTATTTGTCTCATCAGCCAAAGTTTCATATTTCAGTCACCATACAGGGCTAGATTAGTAGTTCAAAAATGAAAATAATTTTATTTTTGAACAGCTATACATTCAGTAGTTTTTTCATGATATCCATTCCCAAAGGTATGTTTATAAAATTTCGCGTGCTCGTTTTCGTTCTAAATCATCATCCATTTGTCACACGCACAGCGGCAGTACCTCCGGTAGCTACGTGAAGTCGAGTCGAAGCGACGCGTCGGTCTAGTTATTTAAGCTACAAGTGCGGAAGGTAGGTGATTTTCGATGAGTGGCATTTTTATTGGATAATATTTTTGTGTTTACCAAAAATCTAAAGGTACATCTAAAATACTGATCGTGCACCAAATATTAGTTGATCTACGAATAAATTATGGTCAAAGAATCAGTCCAAGAGCGAGCGAAGCGAGCTCGGGAACTTAGGGCACCCCGACACGGACAGGTTAGGTTCGAACGAGATGACGGGAGCTGAAGTGAGCGAGCAAAGCGAGCGAACTCAGCTCCCGTCATCTCGTTCGTGTTAGGTTACTTTTGACCCTGCAGACAGAAATAGGAGCCCCGCGCAGCGAGGCTACGTCGACTTATATGAACATATTTTGGTGCACATTCAGTATATTTGGTGGAACACAGGCAAAATTAGGTAAATGAAATGGGAATAAATTGAAGTACTTTTAAATACCATCCATTTTTATTCACGAGCGAGCGAAACGAGTGAGTGGATAAATCGACACGAGTCGGAAATCATCTTACGTACGTGTATCATACAACATTTTACAATGCATAGTGCGAGGAAATAAAAAACTCGAGCTTTTTCTTTACCTTTTCCGAACTCGTGCGTTCTCTTTCCCAACTGTCAAAATAATGTCTATTAAAAAGGAAAAACCAACCACGAAGTTTTTACAAAAAAAAAATCATAGAAGTTTTTATGATTCATGCAAATATTTCTAAAAAGGAGCTTCTAATTTGTTTCAATATCAGATTTAATGATTTTATTCAATGAGTTAGGTAAGGTTTCATTTCATTTCAATTCTATTGAATTGCGTGTACATGTTGCGCCATCTAGTGAGATTTATTTGAACCAAATTTTATTTCTTAGCAATGAGACCCAGGACCCAGTAGACATTTTAACGCAGTGCCGAAGCGAAAACCCCAATAACATGATTGGGTAGAGATAGGGATCAATCTTATACATCAATCTTCCAACATAACAGACGTTGTAGTGTTGCTGGGGTTTTTAAGTTGCGTAACCTACTTCTTCTTCACAGCTAAAACACTAGAGGTAGTGGTAAAGCGCGAAACCAATTATTATATTAAAAATTAAATTGATGGTGACTGGTGAGCGTTTTGGGGGACCGCCTTTGTGTTTATTTACAGTAGGTACCTGGGCGACCGAGTTTTGCTCGGGTGAAAATAGAGAAAACGACGTTTTATAAAAATTAAACCTAGCTAGATCGATTTATCGCGCCCGAAACCCCCTGCATACTAAATTTCATGTAAATCGTTGCAGGCGTTTCCGAAATTCAGATTATATATATACATATATACAGGAATAGCTCGTTTAAAGATATTAGATAAATCTTGGAACTGCTAAGCAGTTGCTAAATAAATAAGAGTTTTATTTAAAAAGCCAAAAATCTCTACTGAAAATTTGAGTTAAACATCTGCTAATCAGTCGCTAAAAATCGTCGAGATTAGAGAGTTTATGTTCAAAAAGTACTGGCTCTCAGCTTAGTTTGAATAAAAATCTTTTGATTTTGAATTATAACATGTTCGGTTCAAATCTGCATCAATGTGCCTTGACAATTAGAATTTTGTCAAAGTCATGTAAAAATTATAAAAAATAAAGAACAAAATTAAAACAACACAATTTTGGTAAAAGGCTAATTTATTCAGTCGTAAGAATCACAAGTATTTACACTATGTACATAAAACTAGGAACTAATCAAACTATTTACAGACCCGTTTACTTAAAACTAAACTTATATAAAAATAAAACTTATATGTAAAATCAGAATCCGTTAAGAAATAGTCGAGGTCGTTCCAGTAACAACAAAACTGTATTTTTGGGGAAAATTTTCTTCATACTAATCTGCCTGTAAATTTCATATTGAAGGACAAAAGTCTCTTCTTATACAGAGAAGCCACGAGCATTGATCATCAAACTTGCTCAGAGTATAAAGTCCAAGTTTCCTTACTGTTTTTGTTTTTGTAATTTTATGTGCCAAGTTGAAAACACTATTATATTTGGTGTTTAAGAAGTGGTTCCGTTTACTTTCGAAGTTTTATTAGATTTCTCGATTAACTAAGAAAGTGACAGGTTTAAGGGCAAACAGGTTTAGAACTACACAGATTCGTATTGTATTTTTTTAATAAATTAATAATTTGTTGATGATATGATAATAATGATACAAATATTTAAATTTTTAACGATCTTTACTCAAATCGTTTCTTGATTTGTATTTAATTAGGTATCTATTGGGTAATTAGGTATGTGTGTATTTATTTTATGTGACTAAGTGAAACAATTTTTTTTTTACTTTTGATGTTATAAGATCCAGAATGCATAAAGCTTTTAATAGCGTTGTTTCTTTGATGTTAATCAATTGTTTCTTTGCTTTTAATCGAGTTTGTTATTAATCTTTCAAAGTATTTGACCCATGCTTAGGCTCTTTATAATAGGTAAATAGGTTTTGAATATACACGTTTGCCTAGTAGTAAGATACTAAAAGATATGATGTTTGCCATGATGATCACACTTGCTATAATAGTAGGGCTTTTTAATACTAGCGGCAATCTCATCAGGAGTATACTCTCGACAACCACAGGGCTTGTATTGGAGCTCCGCTCTCGGAGCAGAAGCGACAGAAGATTCGGAAGCGACAGAAGTTTTGGTTATTTCAGAAGAGGCGGTAGTCAGGTCAGAAGACAGGGCAGACCTACACACCCAATAGTTTCGGTTAACTTTACATAGATGGCACTACTAACTAAAAACTAGAAAAATAATAAAATAGGAAGAGTAAATTAAACTTATATTTAAGAGGATAAATGTGAGGTAAATAGACTTTTTATGAACTAATAACAGTAAATGCTAATGCTATGTAGCCTAAGGTTAGGTATGTGGCGCCATCTATGTTTGTAACCATCTAAATACCGCTCGTGCAGTATTTTCAATTATTTTGACATTGGTATTTGTTGTATACATAATAATAACGATATATTTATGTTGTTACTGGTTTTAAAACAATTGGGAGGGGAGAGTATTGCTTATTTTTCTCTTGTTGGTAACACTTTACAAACTCATTTCAAGATCTTTTCATAATCAAACCAAAGCTACTAACATTTCAATTTGGAAAATTAGGTCAAAATCTGCAAGATTTCCATAACAATCTGCAATTTTACTAACTGGCTTGTAGATGACAATTTGCGAATAATAATAAGTAATTACATTACAGATAGACCTTTTTTATTCTAAAGTTTTATTTGCCAACTATTCCACAGTTAGTGTAGATATATATTTTCAAAACAAACCAGTAGGTAAACTCTGTACTCTCTTTCACGATATTAATATTTTTTAATTCTTAGTCAATTCAACCCTCTATAATCTCCCCTAGCTCCCTCTACCCCTAGCCCCTCGCACCTACCGTCTCTGCTCCCTCGGCCTGGTGGTGTCCGTGAAGCGGATGCTGCAGTTCTGCACCGCCATGTTGGGGCGCAGGAAGTCGCTGAGGGCGGAGGCCTGGGGCGCCGGCCGGTCGAAGGGGAAGCCCATGGGGCGCCGGTCGGGGTACTTGCGGTCGCGGATGCCGCAGTACGACGCCGCGTCGTTGCACGAGCCCACCAGGTCTTGTTCCACCTGCGGAGAGTATGAGGGTTACTATTTGGCTTTCTTGGTGTATTATACCTATAGTATTTGAAAGCTAGAACCTACTTATAATGTTAATTGTGAAAATGAATAAATCAAAAACTTCTTTACAAACAAATGAAAATATTTATAAAAAATTACATTAGTTTTTTAGACCAAAATATAGCAAACCTTTTAGTAAGTCAATCGTTACAATTAAATGCTTGGCTTGGCTGCTGGCATGGACCAAAGTTTGGCTTGTCAAAAGTTCGGTTTAAATAAGCCAACAAACTTTGAGTTCTAGAGAACCCAAATCACGGGAGAATAACCAGATATCAAGCGAAGACCGAGGCAGTTCTTCGGATGCAAGCAGCGCATCGAACGTCTCAGTGATGTGTACAGAACTAGAGCTAGCCTGTACCTGTACCGAGCAGTCAACATCTTTAGTTCTTCTTCATTTTATATCGTGGACCTTGGCCCCAGTAGGTGGCCATGTTTACTGTAGCGTTGGAGCCGATGTTAAGATCATGTAGGATGCGAGCAAACGAACATTTGAGGTACTCCAGCAAATGGGATACCTTTTGTTTGGTATCATGATCTTGGCAGATCCTTCATCATCAGCCTTTTAAAATGAAAAAAATATTTTAATAATAGTTTTTAGTAGTAGTACATACCCTATCCTGCTGCCAGTTGGAGACCATCGCGAACAGCACCACCGGGTAGCCCTGCTCCGTGCCCTTGGCCACCAGCATGTGGTGCGGCCAGCCGCAGCCGCAGAAGTCGAAGTCGGCGGCATCTTGAGAGCCTGGGTCGCCGGGCCGGGCGGACTGGGACGACAATGTGTTCATTAGTCATTGAAAACTACAAGTTATCAGAAAGGTGTCTAATCTAGATATTCTAATTAGACACTTGTGGGGTGCCTATGTTCAGCAGTGGACGTATTTTAGCTGAAATGATGATTTATATATTTTTTCTATTACTTTGTCTATTATGTAAGAAATTCGTTTCGAAATATGAACATTTAGACACAAAAATATGAAATTTAAAAATAAACAAACTAAACTGGCAGTATGATACTGAACCTGTTACCTCTCGAAAAAGCGTGCGTTGATTGTGTGTAAATAGTCTGTGGTTTTTAGTCTGACGTTTCTAATAAATTGTTTTGGAAATTATTTGCATTTAATTAAGTAAGTTCATCATGTAGTAGAAAAATAATCATTCGTGTCTCACATAAAAAGTATTTGTTTTAAAACTCGCATGTAGCTGTCGACGTTCGCCTTCTTCATCGCTCGTGTTAAAATCTTGACTTTTTATGCTCGATACGAAATGTACTATTTAATTGTAATTATTTAATATTTCAGAAACTTACTCTTAAATTATTCTGATCTATACATACATACATAAACTCACGCCTTTTCCCCATGGGGGTAGGTAGAAACTTCAGAGCGCCACCTGCTACGATCCTTACATACTTCTTTTGCTTTACACACATTCATACATCTAGTCATACACACGAAGGTCTAGTGTCAGTAATCATACCTGGTCGCGGAAGGTTCTCTCGTAGGGGATGGTGACGGACGAGTCCACACTGCGGTGACGGATGGTGTTGTTGCCCGGACGTACTGCGACACACACATTTATATTTAAGTAGGTTTCTTCTATCATATCAGTCAATTAATTGGTAGATGGCGAAAACTTCGAAAAGAAAGTCTCTAGTTAGTCTGTAGAAACTTAGCTTTTTAAATGGGTGTTCCTTTTTGGGTGAATTGATCAAAAACTAGTTTTCAATATTAGATGTTTCTCACGAACGATGGGCGCCCTCTATTGGCGCTGTGCGCGCACACACACACACACACACACACACACACACTATACTCACGGCCAGCAGTGAACTTGTCGAGCTCGATCATGGCCCGGCGCTGCTCGTCGAAGGGCAGCGGCTCTCCGCTCTCGTTGACAGTAGGCGCCATGAAGATACGCACTGTGCCCATCGCAGCTTGACCTGAAGTGTTGTTTACTTCGATGCTGTGGAAGAAAAAACGAAATAATTACTATTGCAAGGCAAAATACCAAGGCAGGTATTTTCTGATAGCTACAACCTGGGTTAAGTCAAGAGTGAATAGGTTATTTCTAGGCAAGCGTGCTTCACCGTCGACCACATCATCACTTACCATCAGGCGAGATAGTGGTCAAGCGCGAGCCTATCTATAATAATAGTAAAGCTAAAATGTGTAATGTGCCTCAAATTACTTCGGCCTTCAAACCCTTCAAATTACAATACTATCTAAAATATGCATTAATAGTACTTTCAACAAACAAATTTCTTCACAAACAAGTAAAATTTAAAAAAAAACCCTACACATTTATCTTTCGAAAACACCCCAATTCAAACAGTAAAACACCCATAACTTTTGAACGGCTGAACCGATTTTATTCAACCATAACTGAGAACACTCTCGACAAAATCACCTTTCAAACAACTTTCAAAAAAACTAAATCAAAATCGGTTCACCCGTTTAGGCGCTATGATGCCACAGACAGACACAGCAACACACGTCAAACTTATAACACCCCTCTTTTTCTGGCGGGGATTAAAAAAAAGAATATAATAGATATTATATGTCCTCATTATGTGATGAAGATATGACAGTACAAATAAATAGTCACAACTAGTACCCAAATCCAAATTAGTTAAGCTAAATCGATATATTTCGAGTTGATACTGATTGAAAATATGCGCGACTGGAGAATCATTTATCTAGCAATAAAACTAAAGATTGACAAATAGTCACTGTGTGAAAAGGCCTAATTTCAGCAGTAGCCTGCTACATCCTGACGATGATGAACCTGTACAGTTCCACTCACACATAGTTGAAGTCCTGGTGCTGCAGATGCGTGAACCTGGCCAGCACAGAGCCCCTGGGCGTGAAGTCCAGCCCCCTGCCTAGGTCCACGGTGCTCAGCTCCCAGAACGTACCGATGGTGTTGGTGCCGGCGGCGCCCTCCAGGCTGATGCTGGACACGCGGATGCCAGGGAAGTCCAGCTGGAATTGTGTAAAAGAATCATCAACATCGGTTAACAATTGGTGAAGATAGCGATAAAACCAGCCGAATTAAGAATATTCCTCCTCTTTTGTTTAAATTTGGTTATAAAGAGAACATAAAACTCTGGCAGAAACCACGGGGTCTCATTGCTAAGAAAGAAAATTTGGTTCAAATATATCTCACTAGATGGCGCGAAATGTACACACAATTCAATAGAATTGTGTATAAAATTAACATTTTCTGGAATTGAACATAAAAATTGCATGTTCTTGTTTAATCAACTCTCCTAAGTTCAAAATTATTGAATATTTCACATATCAATGATTATTTGAACGGCTCATTTAAAATTGATGCCAATAGATGGCGCATTTTTAAAAATCTGAGGCATACCATTTGATTGTTAAAATTTGTATTGTATCACATTTTGGTGAAAAAAAACTATAAAAACGGGCAAAAACATAGTATAAAACGAACATTCACTGTATTTAATGAAAAAAATATTCACAAACCTAGTAAACTCATTTAGTTGCAAGTCGCTGCTTACACCATCTATTGCCGGGAAACGGGATCGAACGCGATTGATGTACTTACAAAAATAACAAGATTAATCAGATGAAAAACGCTAGTTACGTAGGCGCGGTTTCTTTGTATGGGATGAGACATCTTTATGCTAGTATTATATTATCTGTACAGAAACTTAACATTAAGATTTTTTTAAGAATACAGAAAAATCTAAGGAAATCTCTGATCTTCATGATTTTAAATTTCTGACGAGTCTTGTACGCTATTGTAGAGGTATGTGGAATAGGATCCTCCAAGCAGACGGTGTTGTGACTGATGAACAATTTCTCAAAGATTATTGTCGTACTTGTCAAATCGCGCCGAAAACTCTGTTTGCGCGATGCAATATAGATGTCGCTACAGGTCCTGTGACTGAATATTCCCTACCTTATCATCAGTGTAAGGGTTCAGTTTGTACTTGTAGAGGTGGAACAGGTCGTCGATGTAGGAGTGCCAGCGGTAGAACACGGGGTCGCGCATGGCTGTGGCTGAGTCGCCCATCACGCCGAATTGTTCCTTAGGGAGGAAATAATAAGGGTTAGTTTGGCTTCATTGTCATCAGACTACCGTTAAACATGGGACTTTAGTTGGCTATAGTTTATTTTCTCGTTAAGCTAACTTTAAAATAAGCTTAGAACAGAGGGTTGACCATAAGTTCGTAGCGTAAGGTTATTTTGAGTGTGCGTGAGGGACAAATGTATACAGGTCATTTACATCTGTCTTTTATGCACACTCAAAATAATTTTACTCCAAGATATTATGGTCACCGGCCCCCCGGACAGAATCCTTAACTGTAACTATTAATTACGTAAGTTAATCTAGATTTTATCTTACCACAGTGTCTCAAGACGAAAGTCTATGAGCTGCTCCAGTGCCCGCCACAAGCGGCACAGGAGGACACCATGCAGTTTTAGTGGCTTGGAGTCCCACATTACTGCACTATCTCCCCGTGGTAGCGATGAATACATGGGCATTTATCAACGAATAAAAAAAGAAGAAGACCTTCAGTTCCCCCCGCAACTGGGACTGATGATGAACTCCATCATGTTGTACTTACCAAGTGGCGATGGTCAGGGTCATGGGAGTAGGAGATGAAGACGTGTCCCATGTTGTGCATGTCACCGTAGTACGTGCGGTTGGGGCTGATGATGGATGACTCCATCATGTTGCCCAGGATATCGATGCCTCTCTCCTCATCAAGGGCTAGCTGGCGGCCATTGGGCTAAAAGGAAAAAGAAAAAAAACACTATTTGGAATAGGTTATTTTCGGTATTCCCTTCAGAAAACCCTTTCATTTGATATCCATATCATAAGGTGCATAAAAATAGTTGGTCCGCAATCTTTAAGAGTTGGTCATATTGGATTTAGAATGATTTCACTTAGCTAACCGTACGTCGTCGTTAAATTGAAGAAACACGTCAATGTTCAAGAATAAGGGACTTCTGACGTTACTTCTAAGTATAAAGTCAACCAAGGTATGACTTCACGTGAAATTTCAACGAATTGTACCATCGTCATCTTAGTTCACGAAAACAAAAAAAGTCGGGCCCAATATTTTCTGATAATTTAACTGACAGATCAAATATAATTTATCAGGTTTCACCCTATTCGCAGTCCCCACATTACGTAAAGTGCTGAAGTGAACTGACCAGGGTCACAGACAGGCTCTCGACAGCCTGCACGTAGCGGTCCCTCCAGGTCTCCAGCTGAGAGACATCAGCCCTGATCTGGTCCACCGGACGGTTCAGGTCTTGGAGTTTAGTTTCAGCGAACCTGGAACACATAACAACACATGGACTTGTGGACGCAGAAAATACAGCACTTGGGACTATATCCTACCGATAAAGGCGGAAGAATAAAGAGGAAAGAAACTGGATGGAAATAATTTGGTTTTCAACCAAATATTAGCTCAGATCATGTACTGAATTCACAGAACAAAGGTTTTTGTTTTACTAGAATGTTGATTTTGTTTAGAGAAAAAGGTTTGTGCATTAATCCACATTTAGCATGCAATACTTGTTCATAGACTATCGTACTGGATCTTTTTTTGTTTTAAATTTAATGAAAAAGCAAGACTTTATGAGTGGCAGAGACAACGCTCGCAGGTAGCAAAGCTAGCTAAATATAACAATAGAAGTATGCTTACCTCGGCGGCCAGGCCCTGCTGGCGACCTGCGAGTCCAGCTTGGGGAAGTAGCCCTCTTTGATGGGCTCGCGGAAGTTCATGAAGCGAGCCACGCGCGGCAGACCGTTGCACAGGCGCTCCATGTTGTATCTGACGGGAACAGTATTATGGACTTTCATTTAGATACTTACTTAAAAATAATTAATAAAAAATACAACTTTTTCAGATTCCTGTCGACAAACTCAAACTCTTTCATTTGATATCATGGCTGCATACAAAATAATTGGTCCGCCATCCTTGGGGTGCATAAAAAATAATTGATCCGCCATTTTTGGGGTGCATAAAAAATAATTGATCCGCCATCCTTGGGGTGCATAAAAAAGAATTGGTCCACCATCCTTGGGATGCATAAAAAAATTATTGGTCCGCTATCCTTGGTCACCGCGTCAGTGTCACCGGAGCCACTCTGCTGGAAAGTAAGCCTTTACCTGGCGATGATCTGCTGGTGCATATAGTAGAACAGCTCTCCTCTCCTATCCTTGTTGACGATGGAGCGGTCAGCGGAGTCGAAGGGGTACACCAGGTGCCAGTGCCAGTGGTGGAGGTTGATGCCGATGTCCTCGCGGAAGTAGGCCACGCGCTGTTCTGGTTCCTTGGCGTTCGCGGTGTAGTTTACTGGGATTAGGACTGGCATCTGTTGGGAGAAAAAAGCTACGTGTGATTTTTGGACTGGGAAAGTGTTAAAAACGATATTTAGTTATGATCAAAATGGAGCTTCAAACTCTGTGGACAGGAGACTATATCTTCGTTTACTAATAGTTTTGAAATTCGCATTCAAGATTCATTTTTAAAACTCTTTTGGATAACAGTAGGTATTTTTAGTTATCACTTATCTTACCGCCAGTTTCCCAACTCAAAATTATCGGAGAATTAATGTGACAAATTGTCAAGCACACGTTATCTGCTGTGATTGGTTGAATGAATTTTCAACAGCCAATCACAGCAGATAACGTATGCTTGACAATTTGTCACATTAATTCTCCGATAATTTTAAGCTGGGAAACCGGGGGTTAGGTTTGTAAAATTTAACTTAGTTATGGGATTTCGAAAACTAAAAGGCTTTATTGTGAAAGAAGTGTGGCTAAATAATATTATTCAATCAAGGGTGAATCCTGATGGGCCCAAGCCTCACTTACAATAAAGGGAACACCATTATTGAATCAGGGTATTTTTACGACCTTTCCCGAGGATCTATCAAATGGCCTGGTGTCTTAAACTTCATACAGTATGTGTGTGACTTGTTGTTGCCTTACCCTGTCGCCAGAAGTGACGATGTTGCTGACCTCCCTGGCCTTACGGAACACTTTGGGGTCCATGAACTTGTCGGGGAATGTTTCCGCGAACGTCGGGATGTTGATGCCTTTGGTGTCGGACCTGGAATGTTCACATTAAGGTTACTGCTAGATCTAAACTATAAAAGGTTAAAAAGGATAGTGCTGTCGTTTTCTATATGAACTCTGACCAAGCAAGAAACAGAACAAAGGCAGAACATTCTCTCATTCCTTTTCAACCCATCTTAGATTTGTATTTTTGTATGTAACGAATAAACTTAAAAACTACTGGACCGATTTCAAAAATTCTTTCACCGTTGGGAAACTACACTATCCCCGGGTGACATAGGCTACTTTTTATCCCTGTTTATCCACGGGAACGGGAACTACGCGGGTGAAACCGCAGTAAACTTTCAGTAAATTCTGTGACAATATAACTTGGGACTTCATAATTAGGTACCTATACCACAAAGTGTACTTATAACTTTATATATTGTAGCAAAAATCATGAACAGTGTGGTATAAAGAAAGAAAGAAAAATATTTATTTGTGACCCGCACAGGATACACGAGAAATATGCATAAAAATTTACAAAAAATTAAACCCCGTGCGAGACCAAAAAGGCTCCTATCTCAGCATAAGACCCTAATATGAAGTTATATGCTTGAAAAAAGAAGTTTGACTCAATAAGAGGTAGCCTTACCTGTGCAATATAGCGACGGAGAGGCAGTAGTTGAACATGTAGGGGTTGATCCTCAGCTGACAGAACGAGCACACGGACTGCAGGTCTTCTATGTCACGCATACCTGGGATATAAGGACAGTTGGTCAGTAAGTGTGTGTCACTCCCTGCCATGGGCTGTGTCTTGTACGTCTTCCGGGTGTGACGCATCTTCTGTCTATAATAGAACTCATCCATTTGGCGAGATCGAGGGTGTTGATGTTGATCGAGATGTTTGATGATGTTGATCGAGGGTGTTGATGAGAATGTTATAAAGGGCAATTTCAAAAGTAAATTAGATCAACCAAGGCATGAAAACAGAAAATTTTTCCTTTACTTTTCTTCCTTTTGTGATTGTAGATCAAGTCATTAGCAGATTTTCTGCAGAGAATTCTTCCATCTATCTGTTCTGTTAAAAACACACACAACGAAATGTTCTTGTACGGGTTCCCTGTTTACTTTTGTGATTGAAGGTAGGAGTAACCTAATTGTAGAGTACCAGGCCTTTTACTAGCGATGGGCGTTGAATGAACGAACTAGTTAATTCGACCGTCGACGTACAATGAACGGTTCGACGGTTCACCGATAGTCAACGAACTAGTTGAATTCGTAGACGGCTAAACTGAGACTCGACTACGTTCATGTCGACTTGTGACGCGACGACCGACGCGAGAACTTAGTTTAGTAGTACAAGTTCAATGGTCTGAAAAACTAACAACAACGGACGAACATCGAGCAAATTAATATGAACTCTAACTCTAGATACAAAGAGTGTAAATTGATATGGGCCAAATGCCATTTTGGAGTAAAAATGCATTGTGTTAAGAAGAAAAGGACGCCAATAGTTTCACGTGTGCAAAAGAGTAATGCGATGGACCGATCGAACAATGTGAGGTAAACCGGTTTGTACTTGTTTAAATTCAATCGGAAGTTGAAAGTTGTTTTCGAGACGTAGACGCCGCGCGTCGCGTCGTCTCGTCGTCAAAAAATGTCTACTTAACATAGTTTACGTTATGAACTAGTCGATAAATTCAACTAGTTGATCGACTCGTCGATCAACGGAAATGGACGGTCTAGTTTCGTTAACGAAAAATACGTCGACGACCCATCTCTACCTTTTACCTACCTTTTAAATGGCCAAATAAGAGGTACTTTTAGGGTTCCCGTTGACCTAGATTCACGAAATTTGGCAAAAAGTAAGGTCTTGCAGCACCAATGACGGAAAAAATCCAAAAAAAAAATTTCAAAATTAAGGTGAATTTTGGTACTTACAAGTTTTCGTGAAAATCTAAATTTGCCCATATCTTTAAAACTTAGCCACCAATAAAAATGGTATCAATTTTATTATGGCAGTATAATGGGTGGGTACGGAACCCTCGGCGCACGAGTTCGACTCGCACTTGACCGATTTTTTTAGTAAGTTATCTCAATCCTTCTTACCGAGCTGACAGTCTCTTATATATGCTTGTTGAGCAGAGGAACCTATACGAGTATCCATATCTGTCCTGCACTTACCCATGAAGATATCGATGAGCTTCGAAGCCATGGTGCGATGCTTGGGGATGAACAGCGAGAAATTCTCGTTGTAGGGCAGTTCCATGGGGTGGTCGAGGTTGGGCAGCGCTATGTTGCGCACCGGGATGGTGCGGCCGGCATCGTCGCCGAAGCGGTTGGCGATGGTGGTCGTTAGCGCCTTGTATTTGTCGGGCTGGGGAAATTAATTTAATATAGCTGTTGGGATCAAAGTCCATGGATTGTAAAGAATTTTTATCCTATTTCTAAGAGCATTGTGTTGGAAAATGAGATCTAACACTTTGGTATACTCACCTAAAGATTTTGAGTTCCGAAATACAGATGGTACAAAATTGATGACAAATTCGTAATAGCTAAACGTTGTTAGGTCGCGGTCCATCTTGAATATATCTTACTAGAATAACTATCTAGAAAACGTGATTTATTTCGTTAATTTTTAAAAAGACGTAGGTACTTATTTTTTTTTTATCCTCTATAGGCTTGCGCTTGACCACTATCTCACCTGATGGTAAGCGATGATGTGGTCGAAATGATTACATAGATTTACATTTTTTTTTTACATTAGAAATATAATCATCTCATACGGATAACTAACCCCCGGTTTCCCAAAACTCGATTTTCGGGTTGCTAATGTACCTAATCAACGAAAAATCCCCGGTCAAAAGATGTGATTTATTTATTTATACTTCATGCACAAAGGTACAATGGCGGACTTAATGCCTTAGGCATTCTCTACCAGTCAACCACAGTCAACAGTCAGTGATTGGCTGTTGAAAATTTATTCAACCAATCACAGCAGATAACGGTGCTTAACAATTTGTCACATTAATTCGCCGATAATTTAGAGCTGCGAAACTGGGGGTAAAGTAACTTTATCGGCAATAATAAAAACTGTTAGCTGATGAGGATGATTATTTAAGACGGTACCCTGACCAAAAAATCGGCATGCGATATGAGCATTCCTATTGGTCTAGCGGCACTGGTGGCGCATGAATTACAGTAGTGAATACGCCCAGATTTTACAATAAAATCTTTATAAAATCGAATATTGGTCTTTTGAAAAAAAAAATCTACAAAAATGTTCGTTATTAAATTGTCTATCCATTAGTGTTAGAACAAAAAATAATTAATGAACACTTTAGGAGGAGATGCATAATATCAATAATTATTTCTCATTTTTATGTTTTTTTGGAAGGAGATTAGTGAAATATACACAACATTAACAAAAAAACTAAATCTACCATTTTAGAATCAATATTATGTAGAATTGTAATGTATTATTATTAATTGTTATTTCTTTTTAAATAACGAGTAGATAGCTCCTAAAAACAGCACAAAAACGGCTTGCGCGGCGTTTTGATCGGGGTACCGCCTTAATGAGGAGTCTTCAGAAGTAATACTTTACATAATACTTACATAGTAATGCTGAGGGATTTCAAAGACAGCCTTGTCATCTCCCTTCTGCATGAAGCACGGCTCCGACGGCCGGTCGAAGAATAGCAGCAAGTTCTTCTTAGCGTCAGACATCTTGTCAGCTAGAAGGAGAAACACCAAGATTAAGATATTTTTTGTAGCTAGGAAAATTAATGGTCACGGCGCCATACTGGAATAACGGTCTTACTCGTAGTTCAAGTTTACCTACACAAGGCTGCAGCAGCCTTATTGCATCGGCAAGGAAAAGGGCAAAGAATATGAACAATCGACCAGTCACATACGAGATGAAAGACGCGATATGGATTTCCGTCTTATGTGATTGGTCAATTGCTGTTTGTTGTGTTGGTCTTTGCCTTGCCGAATTCACATATGCAATAAGCCTTGGTGTGCGGTTGACCGTACCTACAAAAAAAGGTTAGGTAAGAGAAAAGCCCTGCTGACTAGCTATTGTTTTACTATTATTTCGTGGATTTGGCAGTTCGTAAAAACAAATTGGGTAGCAAATTACAAGCTTATTGTACCAAATAGGTACTATGTGAATTTAAAATGGGTGCAGGCGATGTCTGCTTATCAGGAAGTTCATTGGATAAAGGACATAACAGTTGCTTTATCATACACAAGCATTGTAGGAAGATATCGTTATGATAGTGTTACAATACAAATGGTCTACAATATTAAGTGTCACCACGTCTCCCGGGTACGGTTTCAATAGAGTCACGCCTGATTGGTATATTAATGAGATATCTATGAGTCACTATGATTTAATATTAACGTTTACTGCGGAATATGATTACCTATGATATAACTAAAGTTTATAATTCTTTTCTATTGTAATCACTATGGTATCTATCTACGTAAATAAAAACCGGCCAAGTGCGAGTCGGACTCGCGCACGAAGGGTTCCGTACTTGGTAAATTGCGGTTTACGATTTATGACGTATTAAAAAAAAACTACTTGCTAGATCTCGTTCAAACCAATTTTCGCTGGTAGTTTACATAGTAATGTACATCATATATTTTTTTTAGTTTTATCATTCTCTTATTTTAGAAGTTACAGGGGGGGGGGACACATTTTACCACTTTGGCAGAGCCTCTCGCGCAAACTATTCAGTTTAGAAAAAAATGATATTAGAAACCTCAATATCATTTTTGAAGACCTATCCATAGATACCTACCCCACACGTATGGGTCTGATGAAAAAAAATATTTTTAGTTTTAGTTTCAAGTATGGGAACCCCCAAAATTTATTGTTTTATTTTTATTTTTGTGTGAAAATCTTAATGCGGTTCACAGAATACATATACTTACCAAGTTTCAACAGCATAGTTCTTATAGTTTCGGAATAAAGTGGCTGTGACATACGGACGGACAGACAGACAGACAGACAGACATGACGAATCTATAAGGGTTCCGTTTTTTGCCATTTGTCTACGGAACCCTAAAAAGCATATATATTACAAAAATAAAATAAAAACATGATTTTACCTATGTGAAAAATTGGATTGTAACGAGCAACAAACGTGTGTGAAAAATTTTTGCTAAATCGAACACCGGGAAATATGAGTCAAATTAAACTTGCAAGCTTTGATTACACACCGGTACAGGTGAAACTAAATAAAAGCTTGTAATAATAAATAATAATTTAGGACTTTCCGAATCCACTATCAACCCGGAAAAAAATGGAACATTATTTACTAGAACTACCAGAATATCAGTTAACCAGAATTACTTACAGTACCTACAGCTTACCACCAAAAAGCGTGATGATAAAAACATACAACAAAGAGACAAACAACAAAATCTTGTTTACAACAAAGATAAATAATAAAAATTGCACTTACCACAAGACTTTTCACTAAATAAATTAAACTAAAACTGAATTTTTCTGTTCAAGCCGTGTTGTCCACGGCTCGAGTATGGTCTTCCAACCCTGGAGCAGACTATTTATACCATAAAATATTGCACACGGCAAGGAATCCGTGTGCAAACACATAACAGCATTCTGATAAGTCGGGTAGGAATAGGAGGATATCGCGGTCAGTATTATCGGTCGCAACCACAAAAATTACAGGACTGAAATAAAATGTTTACGTAATATTGATATGTAGGTAATTTTGACTCTTGAAATTCACAGTTTTCAATATCTCCGTAATTCCAGGTACGGTCCAGTAGTAGTAATAAAAAGCCTGTCAAATGCTAGTCGAATCCACGAGAAGAGGGTTCAAGAACAAGTGGTGACAGTAGCCGACGATCAAGGAACATAATTTTGGCGTGCGATTGGAGAATGTGCGTAAGTGTTGAGGACCAAAATCTTGAACGAACAGTTGTCCAGCAGTGGACTAATGGAGGCTGATGATGATGACTGTTGATTGTCGACTTGTTGAATTGATGCGTACAGCTAAGGAGTGGAATTCCCTGCCGGAGTCTGTGTTTCCCTACAGCTACAATCTTGAATCTAAGTCAAGAGTGAATAGGTTATTTCTAGGCAAGCATATCTCACCGGTGACCACATCATCGCTTACCAACAGGTGAAATAGTGCTCAAGCGCGAGCCTATAAAACTTATTTAAAAAAATGGAGACTTAAGTCCAGTTGTCACCTTGGAACCTGTAAAACCTGTGTCCTGGGGCCATAATGACCCGGCACGTACCAACATTGGTTATACCTAAATAGGTACCTGCCTAAATTAATGATTGAACTGCCTCGCTGGTCTTTTGTTCACAGGCGCTAGGTACTGCTGACGCTGAGCTCGAAGACTTGAGTTCGATTCCCAGATCAGGCAAGTGTTACGGGTTTTTCCATCTGAAAAAACTCTATAACAGGCGAACGCCTAGATTTGTGCCCAGTTAATAGCAATAGGTTCGGCAACTAATATGTATTAACATAATTATTAAATGGGTTCCGTACCCAAAGGGTAAAAACGGGACCCTATTACTTATTATTACCACGATCCGTCTGTATCTCATGAACCGTGATAGCTAGACATTTGAATTTTCACAGATGAGGTATTTCTGTTGCCGCTATAACAACAAATACTGAAAACTGAATAGAATAAATATTTAAGTGGGGCTCCCATACAAAATCCTGTTTATTTTGCCGTTTTTTTTTGCGATAATGGTACGGAACCCTTCGTGCCCCAGTCCGACTCGCACTAGGCCAGTTTTAAATACGCCTTGGCCAAATGTGGATGTAAGTTGGTAGATACTTAAGGCACCTAAAACTTTGCCTACTACTTATTTGCCCCATCGGCCATCCGTTCTGCGAACAATGTGCCCTGCACACTGCCAATTCTTCGGGCTTTGTCGGTAACCCTGGTGCTCTTGCTAATATCTACATTTCTGACTCTACACGCAAGGAAACTCCGAGCATAGCCCTCTCCATTGCCCTTTGGGTGACTGTAACACTGTAAACTTACTGATTAGTCTATTGTGAGCGAACACGTCGCAGTAGAGGTCATAGACTTTCGTCTTGAGTCACTGGTAAGATGGACGAGAAGATACCGCGCGCAATTTAACTTCCTGAACGCTGCCCAGCCGAGTCGACGGTTGACCTCTTTCTCGAAGTAATTGGCCCTACCCAACTAGATCGTTTGTCCCAGGTAGACATATACGTGGGACACTCAGAAAGTTTTGCGAAACTAAAAAAAATTGTTCTATACGTACATATATTTTTATTAAATCTTTTCAAAGTACTTTCCACCAGCCTCTATACAAAGATTCATGCGCCTAAACCAGTTTTCAAAACACTTTTTCCAGTCCGCCGCAGACACCTCGTTTACAGCCTGCTCGAACGCAGCCAGCGCATCTTCCGGCGACGAAAATTGTATCCCTTTGAGCTGATTTTTTATTTTTGGGAATAAAAAGAAGTCACACGGTGCTAGATCAGGGCTGTAAGGAGGGTGACCCAGGAGTTTGACTGGCGTGCTGTCCAGGAAGTCCCTCGTTTTGAGTGCGGTGTGCGCAGGTGCATTGTCGTGGTGGAGCAGTAGCCCGCGGAGCCCTGTGTTTGGTCGCTTGTAGCTTATAACAGAGAAAACTTCTGGCAAACATTTGGTAGTATACCATTCGGCATTAATGCTTCTTTGATCCCGTAAGGGAATTGATACCAAGTGGCCAGTCAAATTAAAAAAGCTAGCGATCAAAATCTTACCCCCGCTTCTAGATCGCTTCACTTTGGTAGGCGTTGGCTCATTTTGAAACACCCAAACAGTCGACTGGCGCTTGGTTTCTGGGTCGTATTGATAAATCCAGGACTCATCACCTGTAACGATGTCGTAAACACGCCGAGACGAGCCTGCTTCAAATTTGTTAAGCATATCACGGCACCATTCCACCCGGGCCTGCTTCTGAGCATTGGTGAGGTTGTGCGGCACCCAGCGTGATACTATCCTCCTCACGCGAAGATGGCTGTGTAGAATCTCGTGAACGCTTCCCGATCCAATCTTCAATATGTGTTGAATCTCCTGATATGTAATTCGCCTATTGTCTTGGATTAAATTTTTCACTGCTAGCACGTTTTCTTCGGTAACAGCCGTCAAAGGGCGACCGCTTCTTTCGTCATCCCCCAAAGTTGGTCGACCGCGCTTGAATTCGTTATACCAACGATACACGGTTGCCTTGGAAGGGCCTTCATCCATGAATGCCATTTGAAGTCTATCGTACGATTCATCCGGTTTCAGGCGACACTTGAAATCGTATAAAATCATAGCTCTAAAATGTTCCCGGCGCAGATCCATATTTCAGTGAGACACAATACTTTGAATTAACTCGCAAAAAATGTGGAGGGAAATTTTGAAATTGGAACTTACTTATTTTTACTTATAAATAATCATATTTTCGAAAAACATTATAACTGGCCAGTCTCCCATATATAAAAACTTTTTTTCGCAATACTTTCTGAGGGGCCTGGTAATAGTTATGTAGTGTAAGTACATGTATCTGGTATATTGTGTATCTTTAGTCTGTGCTAAATAAGTGTAAGTATTTTCTTTTCTTTCTTTTAATTTCTATTCCGTAATATGGGACTTCATTATCCCTCCCTATATTATCATGCACCCAACCCTTTGGAGAATTAGAGGCGTGATGTTATATATTTTATTAAAGAATGAACAGAACACTCACCCAACTACTTCTATATTCAGAACTACAAGCATAGCATTGCGGTACTACTTACCATAAAAATATGTAAAAATCGATACCCATCTACATAACTATGCTGGCTAGGTATTCTAACCCCGCATGCTATGACGGTATTTTTATACATAAAAAATTTCTTTGACCTAGCCCTCGAGCTTGAAGTCTTATGAAGGCTAGGTTGGTTGTAAGAAACTAATGAAGGGCAATGTCCTCATAGCTAGAGGGATAAAATAATGTACCTATGTACTTATGTGTGAGAAGGTCAGTAAACTTGGTATAGTGTTGGTATTTTTAACTATGGTCCAAATTAATCGAGGATTCATACACATATACTAAAAGTCACGCCTTTATCCCATGGGGGTAGGCAGAAGCTACAAAAGCCACCTGATATGATCCACATTTTATCTGTTCTGTGATCCACATATACACGTGTGGTACATACCTACTCTTTTAATTCATTTACGTTCCCACATCTAGTCATACACGCACGCCGGTTATGAATACTATGCACCTGGCGTTTCTGAAGAACATCATCAATAAGATCCGTCTATGTTTTTCTCGAGCCTCTAGAGCGCCCAACGAATTGCTGAAAGTGTAACGCTGACCAACGCACCAAGTGGGTACGCTAACGATGATTTCAATAAGATTGCCAAAATTGCGTTTGCCACAAACATTCAATTTGCTTAGGTTTGCTAATAACGAGGTTTCTAATTAGAACTAATGGCAATGTTAATTGCATCCTCACGCTATTACCTATTCTAGGTAAATACATTCCAAAGTAGCTAGGTATGGAGAAAAATTATCAGAGAGAGGTCGCAGGGAGACCCATATTGTAGGCGACAATAGGCTTCCGCTGACAGGAACAACAAGACAATTGACAACGATGTGACGATGCTTTTTCACAGGAAATTGTGCGCGCAGAGCGCTTTTGGATAGGTACATAAAGTCACGCCTTTTAGAACAGTTTCCATGAAACAATTATCATCACAGAGATGCATTCTCGCATCGCACCCGTGCTCGAGAGCCTAACAGTATCTACCATAAAAATCTTATATTGATGGCGGTCAAACCCTTTACCTTGCCGAATTCACTTACGCAATTAGGCTGCTCGTATCGTCATCATCATATCAGCCGAAAGACGTCCACAGGCCTCCCCCAAGCGTCGCCACATTGCGACCAAACGCGTTGTCCGATTTGGATGGTTCTTACGTCAACCAATTAGTCTTAACCCTGCGAGTGTCACTGGCTACATTAAAATTGGAAAGAAAATAGGAAAATGGCGGCTTTTGGGTGCCATATTGTGTGGGCCCAGTTTTTTTTTCTTCCTATCCCATCGTGTGGGGTATCAAAGTATATATGTTTAAATGTAGCTGATTCAAAAAAAAAAAACTAAAAAGTTATAACTAAAAAAGTTAATTCAAAAAATGCAGTCGGAGAATACATATTCGCGAGCTGGCTGACCAAAACCAGATGTATTCTCCGACTGCACAGCATGATGTACCTCTTGTTTACGTCTTTCTAGTTCGCTTTCAGTCGGGTTTTTATATTTTTTAATAAACTTTTTATTTCAAGTGTAGACATATGGCTACCCTTAAAATTGTTGACTTTATTTTCTAAAGATAATTACGTAGTTTATCATCACAAGTTCACAACTCATGTGTACTCTCCGAAGTCGATTTATCTGCCAAACTTATTTGTTCTGCAGTGTTTACGACGTTACCGATAAGTGGCAGTATACAAACATTTATCAACTGAATAGACATTAACATTCTTTTGTGAACCTACCTACAGATAATTTTTATTGTCATTACAATCGAGGTGATTAACTGATTAGTAACGAGATTATCCGGCAGATAACCTGTAGGTACCAGATAAAATCATCGGTTTTGTACAGATATATTGAGGTATTTACCGTGTATTGCTTTCCCAGGCAAACAAAACTATTTGAACAATAATAGTAATTATCATTATCTTTATTCAAGCAAAGTTGACTTAAGAGGGGACTCTAGTGAGACTTTCTCCATACAAACACTTTCTGCTGTTTTCTTCGTGGATAATGCCTCTAGCTAGAGCAATGTTTTTTTTTCCATAAAATCTAGGTCTAATTAATACGTGCCTGTATCATTTCCTTTTTTCCAAAACATAATCACAAAAATAAATATGACAATCCAAAAATCCGAAAAAAATGCCCGTTTTACCGCCATGTTCAGAAGACTTTCAGACAAAATTTATAAGTTTTTAACAAAAAAAGGAAATGATAGGAGCATAGATATACTTTTCCTCTTATAAGAATTTTTTAGATCAGACCAGTTTTCATGAAGAAAACAGCAGAATACGAAACGTCTTTTAGTCCAAGTTTTTGTAGGTAAAATCAGCCTGAGCTGCAGTTGTCCCTTTCGCACTTTACGGGGTGAGGTTGGAAGTGACGCGACAGCAATAGTTTCTTCAAATACCTATTTTTCAAATTCCTGTTGACTAGAGTCCGCTCTTAAGTTTGCTCTATTCGATCATTCTACAAACGTAGGATGGCGAATACTCCATTGTTTGACGATGTACGTTCAACACAAAAAAATATATAAATTTGTCTCATCATTGTCTAGCACTAAATGGAAACAAAAAGTAAAAAATTATATAGTTGAAAGTTATGAGCGTCGAAAGTTCCTTACTTTAACACTAATTTTAAAGCATCTTTGGGAGGAAATTAATACCTTATGAAGAAGGAAAATTGCAAAACAGCCACCACACAAGGATAGATTAGTAGTTCAACAATGCAAATAATTTTATTTTGAAAATATACATTTAGGCGTTTTTCATGATATCCATACTCCCAAAGGTCTGTTTATAAAATTTCGCGCGCTCGTTTTCGTCGTAAATCATCATCCATTTAACTACAAATTTGAAAAAAAACTTTTTTGAAAAAAAATACTACCGACTTCCAAATGAAAAACTACAAAGTGAAAAATTACTTTATTTTTGGAAGTCGGTGTCTTTCGTAGATACCAATTATTTGCGATATGGACACCGACTTCCAAAAATAAAGTTATTTTTCACTTTGTAGTTTTTCATTTGGAAGTCGGTAGTATTTTTTTTCAATTTTTTTTTTTAGTTTTCCCTTTTTAGTTTTACCTACCTAATAGGCAAGTTGTTTAGTAAGTACCTATTACGCCAGAACAGATTACCCGAAAAACATGAAACTTGAACATAACCGATGAAATTAGAGTTCTGCGTACCCCTTTCAGTATACTGGCGTGATGTTATGTTATGAAATGGTATAAACAATAAACAGACATGCGATTGAAGCAATCCGGAATGATTTGCCGTTATTTATTGAAGAGTTCTGTTGTATATCTCCGAAGTTCTTCATCAGATCTTTAAAAAATTAAAATGGGACCAATTTCGGTACATGTTCTTTCAAACAAAAAAAGAATTTTCAAAATCGGTCCACAATTGGCGGAGATATCGGTGAACATACAAAAAAAAAAAAAAAAACATACTAGATGTCGAACATAGAACCTCCTCCTTTTTGGTAAGTTGGTTAAAAAGTAGTAATTTGTACGCGAACTAGCTTCTTACTGCTCATCACAGCATCTATACATCAATATCTCTTTCGCACGTGTTGTCGGATGAGATAGCATACATTTTAACCTCGCGCACACTCGTTGGTCTGGTGGTCACGGTATTGTTGAGCTTGTGGGTTCGATTCCCAGTGTTAATTATTTATTTATTTTATTACGAAAATTTACTACAGCAGCAGTTATTGGGTTATTCCATCTGAAATTTCTCAGTAGCAACCAGTAGCCTAATTGCGCGAGTGAATTCGGCAAGACAAAGCTTTTGGCCAGAAGGAGGGTTCGCCATCAATCGACCAATCACGTACGAGATGAAAGACGCGATGTAGATTTCCTTCTATGTGATTGGTCGATTGATGGCGGTCAAACCCTTTGCCTTGCCGAATTCATTTACGCAATTAGGCTGCTGGAGAATGGCATTTGTGCCTGGTTGATGGGCATAGATTCGTCCCCTATGACATGGGACTTTATCATTACTGGTGAAATGTGAGTGTACTATATGCGCAACTTTGCCCAACCCTTCGGAATTACAGGCGTGATGTTATGTGAATGTTAATTAAAGAAAACGCTAGCTGAACACTTTTCCGAGCGATGCCGTAGCCTTTCAATAATGTGATTTAGCAGCTGTCCCCTCCCTACACCCCCACCGCCGCCGCGTCGCCCCTTACCTTCAGAATCAGAATCAGAATTAGAATCAGAAATCATTTATTTGCAACAGTAACCTTTTTTTTTTTTGCAAGTAGCTTTGCCACAGTAACCTTTGCTACCCGCATTACCTTACTAATTTGAAGAACTAGCTGAACTGGTGAATTTTGCATTCGTATCCCTACCACTTATCCATATTTTTTTGGTTTTCTTAGTTACTTTCATACAAACCTTATCCTGACAATTACAAACACAAAAAAAATAACCAAATAGGTGCAGCCGTACTAAAGTGATACCTATATACATTCGACAATTGATTTTATTTATACAGGTGTCGGAAAGATGTCAACATGTTTAGACAGATGTGAAACTTTGCTATGGATGTTAGCTTTACTTTTTCACGTAAAACTACTAAACGGATTTTGATGAAACTTTACAGTAATAATCAATAATGAGAATAATTCTTAGCCTATATTTGTTACTTAGACATGCTAGTATTATATTATTTGTGCTTAGACTGAATTAAATATATTAGAGGAAGTACTAATACCACGGAGTTGGAACCGCGGGTGCTAGCAAGTATCTATTTAAAAATATGAAAAATTAATTGCCTTCAAGTAGTTAGGTTACCTGTACTGGGTACCTGTACTGTGACGTCACCCATAACGAATTTAGAATAGAATGTCATGCATTTACAGAACAATAAAGTAGGTAATGATGGTGATGAGCAGATATCGAGGATATGGCGAGACAGAAATGACTCCAATAGCACCAAGAACAGACTCGTGAGAACTCTGCTATCCTCGATATTTCTTTACGGCTCCGAATCTTGGGCAATTTGTACAGTGGATCGGAAAAAGATAGAGGCTCTTGAAATGTGGTACTGAAGAAACATGTTACGCAAACCATGGACAGCCAAGCGCACGAATAAGTCCATTCTCGAATAGTTGAACATCAAAGCCAGGCTCGCCACGATCTGCTACTAACGAGTCCTAAGTTACTATGGTCTCATCGCCCGGCAACAGCCAGACAAAAAAACTGGTAGTAGTTGGAAAGGTGGATGGAAAAAACTGTTTTGCAAAAAAATACTACCGACTTCCAAATGAAAAACTACAAAGTGAAAAATAACTTAACTTTTGGAAGTCGGTGTCTTTCGTAGGAACCAGTTTTTTGCGATATGGACACCGACTTCCAAAAGTTAAGTTATTTTTCACTTTGTAGTTTTTCATTGGAAGTCAGTAGTATTTTTTTGCAAAAAAAGATTTTTATTTTTGCCTTTTTAGTTTTACCTACCTAATAGCAAGTTGTTTATTAAGGTCCCTATTACTCCAGAATCATTAACCGAATAACATGAAACTTGAATATAACCGGTGAAATGAGAAATCTGCGTACCCCTTTAGAGCATACTGGCGCGATGTTATGTTATGAAATGGTATAAACAACAAATAGACATGCGATTGCAGCAATCCGAGAGTATTGGCGTTATTTATTGAAGAGTTCTGTTGTGTATCTCCGAAGTTCTTCATCAGACCTTCACCAAATTAAAATGGGACCAATTTCGAAACATACTCTTTCAAACAAAAAAAGAATTTTCAAAATCGGTCCACAATTGACGGAGATATCGGTGAATAAACAAAAAAAAAAAACAACCATAAAGTCGAACATAGAACCTCCTCCTTTTTGGTAAGTCGGTTAAAAAGACCACGTGGACGTTCACCTACTCGCTGGTCTGACAAGATCAGGGCCTTTACAGGACTCACGGTGACCACTGTGACTGCCACAGATTAGAGAAGTTACTACCTACGTCCACTGCCCTGAGAAGAGCCGAAGACAGGGTCGCTTGGAAACCGGTCGTATTTGACTCCGTCATAGCTTTCCTTGTCCCTTTTCCGTCTTGGAAAGACGGGCACGACCGTCAGAAATAAAGACAACGAATAACAAGAAGAAAGTAAGTAAACGCAGGTAGCTCTGATTTATCGATTTCAGGAGAGCGTTAAAACGTAGCATGGTTTACAAACAATTTAATCAAAAATCATTTATTAAAATAACGACAAAGTTCTAAATAAAGAGAGTCCCCCAAAACGAACGCCCGTCAGCGTGATATGTTGATATTTCCAATATTAACGATACTTATTGTGAATATGGAATTACTATTTATTTCACACAAATTCGAAGTAGAAAAGTGAAAGCGTCGACTTAAGAGGCAGGTTTGCGAGCGTGAGAACTTATTTTAGAACCCACACATCGACATTTTCACTAACACATTTGCATCACACATTGTAGTGTACACGCACCCAAGAACAAGTGAAAAATTATGCGGCGCGACGGGCATGATATAGCTTCAATGCGCGTTCGCTTCTGAAGGATTTGTAAGCTTGTCTTAAAAACGCGCAATGTATTAGCTATTGATTCACCGCTCCGCACGGCACGCGTGCCCATAGTAATATAGTCGTGAATAAAGGGTGGGGTCACAGTGTAATTGGTTGTGTAGTGTGATTGTTAGAAAAAATAATTACTATATGTAATACAACATTTAAATTATTATTATGATAAGTACAAAAAATAATGCTTGATTGAATGATGTTCTCTAATTTATTTATTTTATTGATTAGATCTAGAACCTTTTTTAGGGTTCCGTGGCCAAATGGCAAACAAAAAACGGAACCTTTATATATTCGTCATGTCTGTCTGTCTGTCTGTCCGTCCGTATGTCACAGCCACTTTTTCCCGAAACTATAAGAACTATGCTGTTGAAACTTGATAAGTAGATGTATTCTGCGAACCGCATTAAGATTTTCACACAAAAATAGAAAAAAAAACAATAAATTTTGGGGGTGCCCATACTTGAAACTGAAACAAAATTTGTTTTTTTTTCATCAAACCCATACGTGTGGGGTATCTATGGATAGGTCTTCAAAAATGATGTTGAGGTTTCTATTATATTTTTTTCTAAACTGAATAGTTTGCGCGAGAGACACTTCCAAAGTGGTAAAATGTGTCCCCCCCCTGTAACTTCTAAAATAACAGAATGATAAAACTAAAAAAAACATATGATGTACATTAATTACCAAGTAAACTTCCACTGAAAATTGGTTTGAACGAGATCTAGTAAGTAGTTTTTTTTTAATACGTCATAAATCGTAAACCGCAATTTACCAAGTACGGAACCCTTCGTGCGCGAGTCCGACTCGCACATGGCCGGTTTTTTCAACTCATGATGGCTTATAAATATGTTAGGTATTTTGTGTATGATTTTATTGTACAAGTAGGTTTGTGGCTGCTTAATGTTAAATGCCACAACGCACGTTGCACAACGAGCTGCGTAAGATTGTCTAGTTGAGAAATTAATTAGTTTTCCTCCTACGAACTTTGCAACAACACTTTTACAAACCTCTGCTATATTACTATTGACTTTATAAATTAAGCTTTTAGCATTGTTGACTAATCTTGAGACAAGTTTCATTACGGCAATAAAAAAGGTGTAAGCTTTCATTACCGGCAATTTTTTTTATCAGTGCCAATTTAACCATTTATATTTGTTGAATTCAGTTGCTTGCAATAGTATGGCTTACAAGACACATGATTACCAAAAACATGATTTGGTCCATTTTATCTTATTGCTTGAATAGTGCTACAGTCATGTCACGACACTCGCGACCCACCCTTATGCCTATTGTGTATGTGTGCGTAGACGTTTTGCGAACTCGGCTCGGAAAAAAAACGGACGTGCTCTCACCTTGGAGTCTAAGACGGCACTGAAAGTTTTTCGCGCGCGTGGTCGATTATAAAACAAATTACTGGAGCGTAACGCTCCATACTAAAATGTATGGGGAATAGAAAACAATTTGTGTAGAAAAAATAACAATGTTGAAACGTGGATTACTATCATTTGGTGTGACTTAATAGATAAATAAAACGGTGAACGTCATATTCATACTTTCGTGTCACGATATATCTAAAGAGATTTATAAAAAATCTTCTAGAATTATGACAATAGTGCAAATAGAAAAGGTCGATTTAGATGTTTTTGAGAGATTTCAACAATTTTTTTTTTAGAAATTTAGTATGATTTTACAAATATCTCGCGGTGAAACTGTTGGCACATCTGTTAAGGTTCTTCATATTTTTTTTTGTGTAATTCAGCGCGGTGAATCTTTAGAAATAACGAAAACTGTAAGTGCCTTTTTAGGTGTTTCTTAAGGACTCGCCTCTTAAGGCGGTACCCCGAGCAAAACGCCGCGCAAGCCGTTTTATGTGCTGTTTTTAGGAGCTATCTCCTCGTTATTTAAAAAGAAATATCGATTAATAAAAATACATTAAATTTCTACATAATATTGATTCTAAAATGGTAGATTTAGTTTTTTTTTAAATGTTGTATATATTTCACTAATCTACTTCCAAAAAAACATGAAAATGAGAAATAATTATTGATATTATGCATCTCCTCGTAAAGTGTTCATTGATTATTTTTTGTACTAACACTAATGGATAGACAATTTAATAACGAACATTTTTGTAGAATTATTTTTTTCAAAAGACCAAAATTCGATTTTATAAAGATTTTATTCTAAAATCTGGGCGTATTCACTACTGTAATTCATGCGCCACCAGTGCCGCTAGACCAATAGGAACGCTCATATCTCATGCCAATTTTTTGGTCAGGGTACCGTCTTAAGGTTGAACAAGTAGACGGCACGAACTATTTCGTGCGCGGGGTTAAAATGCATGCTATCTTATCCGACAACACGTGTGAAAGAAATAGATGCTGTGATGAGCAGTAAGAAGCTAATTTGCGTACGAATTAGCACTTTTGCAAATTTGTATCGAAATGGATGATGATTTACGACGAAAACGAGCGCGCGAAATTTTATAAACAGACCTTTGGGAGTCTAGATATCATGAAAAAACTACTAAATGTATATTTATAAAATAATATTATTTGCATTGTTGAATTACTAATTTATCCCTGTATGGAGGCCGTTTTGCAATTTTCCTTCTTCTTATGGCATTTATTTCCGCCCAAAGATGCGTTAAAATTAGTGTTGAAATATGGAACTTTCGACGCTCATAACTTTCAAATATATTTTTTTTTACATTTTGTTTCCATACAGGGCTAGATAATGATGAGACAAATTGATATCATTTTTATTTTAAACGTACATTGTCAAACAGTGGAGTAATCTCTAGACTACGTTTGTATGGAAGAATTTTCGGCTAGTGTAACCTTAAAGGCGCTCAATAACAATCTCGCTCTACCCTGATCAAGGACTAAGGCCGGCGCTGCTATGGCAACCGCCCGTCACTATTTAATCATATCTAATGCGATTGCAGCAGCCCAAACAATGCCTCACCACTTGTCGTGCTCTCTCATCTCTGTGCAACAACACCAGCACCATGAAAAACCTTTACGAGCTACTTTACATAGCAAAATTCTGGTCAAAATACATTTAGGTTGCAAAAAAAAGAGAAGACACACTCCCCAGCTAAGCACTTCCTGTCTGTTACCTTGCCCCTCTTGCTAGTCGATCGTTTGGTGCGCCGTACTACCGTGGTATAACTAAAATGCCGTTATACAACATCGTTGATTTTTTACTTTTGAGGCTATATTAATGAGAAAAAAATATCTATCGATCTGTGTATGCGAATTTCCAAAACTATTCAAGGTATTGAAAATTCGCATAAACAGATCGATCGATAATTTTTGATTCTCATTAATATAGCATCAAAAGTTAAAACCGGCCAAGTACGAGTCGTACTCGCGCACGAAAAGTTCCGTACCATTATCGCAAAAAAACGGCACAAAAATCACGATTGTTGTATGGGAGCCCCCTTTAAATATTTGTTTTATTCTGTTTTTAGTATTTAGTTGTTATAGCGGCAACAGAAATACATCATCTGTGAAAATTTCAACTGTCTAGCTATCACGGTTCATGAGATACAGCCTCGTGACAGACAGACAGACGGACCGCGGAGTCTCAGTAATAGGGTCCCGTTTTTACCCTTTGGGTACGGAACCCTAAAAATCAACCAAATGTTGGTTAACGGCATTTTAGTTATACCACGGCAGCGTAGTAGGGCGCTTCTGACCTACTTAGCCAGCGATGAGCAAAGGTAAAAGGAACACTTTTGTGTTTATTTTTTAATCATAGGATGGAAATGTCATTCATTTTGTTTTAATTTGCAGTCGTGGTGGAGTTATTTTTACTTAAGGCACAGATACCCCTCAGTAGGCGATTTAAAAAAATGAGAATCACGTCTAAACGCCTGGTTGTGGGTTTTTGAAAAAAAAATATGTTACAATAGACCATTTTCTTAATACTACTACGATTTTTTTTAGTTTTATTCGTATAACATAGTGTAATTAAGTTGTAAAGTTATGTCTGACACGGACAAGAAAACGACATCGCACTAAAACTGCCGGGTGTAGATACTTTAGTGAAATTTTGACCATCTCAAAGACAATTTAATTACTTATCTACATTTATATAAATGTTTTTGAAAGGCTTTTTTTAAAGTCATGGGTGAGGAGATAGTCATATAATTAGGTAGGTAGGTATTGCCGAAATGATTGGATTCTTTCGAAAAGAGTAGGTACCTATCTGCACCAATGAAAGCGTCGAATAATTTTTGGCAATACCTACTCAATTATTTAAAGATAATTTGTCATACGCTATCATAGGGTCAAACCCTTTGAATTTCCGAATTCACTTGCGCAGTTAGACTGTAATTGTGCGTGCATTGCCTCTGTCCAGGCCATGACCCACTTGGTAGTGCTCCACACCTGCACTTTGGAGTCAGTGGCGGCGCAAGAACTAAATTTGATGTGGGCAAGGTACATTTCGCGAGGCCCTCTTGACACAGATTAGGGAGGTAATCTGTGTCCTCTGACAACTAAAGCAAACAGATTTTTTTGAATAAAAATAAATGGATAAATAGACTTAGCCAATGTACGTTACCCTACAGTTTCAGTTTCTTTTTTAGGCCAACGTACGTTACCCTACAGTTTCAGTTTCTTTTTTCACCTCGGATAGGATACGACTTGAATATTTAAAATCCATACTAATAATTATTAAATCCGAAAGCAACTCTGTGTATCTGTCTGTTACCTTTTAACCCTTAAACCGCTGAACCGTTAGTACGGTGATAGTTTGAGACCCTGGGAAGGTCATAGGATAGTTTTATTCCGGAAATAATCCTCAAAGGTGGTGGTGGTGCATATTGATTCACCATTCAAACTGCCACTTGAAATAATCCTCAAAGGTGGTGGTGGTGCATATTGATTCACCATTTAAACTGCCACTTTCTCAAATAAGACGGCCCAAACTTCTAAAATATAATGGCTATTTGAAGTACCTACTAATGCTAGGAAGACGAAGTCGCGGGCAAAAACTAGTAATATATAAATTACGAGGCGCGGAGCCCCTCGGACTGCGAGCCCTCGCCTAACGGTGCCTCTGCTTTGGAAGACTTGATGAACGCCACTGATTATCAGTAGGTAGTTATCTATATCTGAAACGACTTTCTTGTAGTATTTAGACAAATGTTCTAATGAAGTCTAGTAACAGTAAGGAATACTGTCACGTACCTACACTTAACGAATTTAGCTATCTTTTCCTGGCTTAATTCATGACCCACTGCTTGGCAACGACCGGGGCCTAATTTAACCATCAGGTAGACAAAATACTATACGCAGGTAGGTAGATACCTACTATATGTAGGATAAGATATCTGGAAAATTATACTGCAACGCATTGGCTATGCCTGAAACTATGCCAAATTAATTTAATGACATAGGTAGTTACTACGAGCAAGCATAAGCAGGTTTGTTAGAATTTGAAACTAGCTATTTAGTCTAAACACAAACTTATGGAATTTATTAACATACTCCTGCCGCCCTCTTTCACCATGACCTTGTAAACAGCATAAAAATATTAGCATGTAGAACATGCCATTGCTATTTTTATTATTCTACGTACGAAACTGTTATGTTAATTAAGTTTTTATTAATTACCAGCCTACCTACCTGTTTTTTGCCGACTCTTGAAAAACAAAGCATAGCCTTTGCCACAAGCAAAGACATTCATAAAATACCTACAATGAATAAACATTTATTTATTAATTGTAGGTATTTTATGAATATATTTTCTGAAGGAGGTACAGATTTTTTAGATCTAGGTAGTTACAAAATAGTACATTTTAGGTACATTTCTTTGATAAATGGTATTATTTAATTCGCTATGGTACACCCACCATTTTGACTCTCAATGCTTAACACATCCTTGGGAACGCAGGCAATCTTTGTCTTTATTGGATACCGAATTCCAGGCAAAAACCCCGCATTTATGTTGCCTGCGTATCCTTCCCGTCGGCCCAGCTAGGTAGGTACCTATAGTAGTAGGTAACTAGCAGTGTTTTCTAAGGCCCCAATCGCATAAACCGCGGTCTCTTGGGACTCCCACTCAACGAATCTCTCACATGGTGGCTTAGAGCATTTAACCTATGGAGACGGCAAGCCGCGAATCACCGAACAAATTTTTCTGCCACTTTCTGCGGGAGGCGAGGAAAACACATACAGCACACTACAAAAAAAATGTCAATTACTCACAGATACATGCATCCTATTGCTACAAACGCACACGAAAAAATAATAACCACATAATCAAAAAACACACACATATTGACAAATTTGTGTGTATCTACGCAATAATCCTATGACAACAGATACAAAGTGCTAGTGATGTGATACAAAGAATGACTGGAAATTCATTTTAATGCATGAATGAATGAGCAAAATGTTAATTCGTTTTATTTTTGTTATACTAAATAATAATAAACTTAAGTAATTAATTTCACAAATAAAAAAAATACGCAATATGATTTGTGGTCTGCTAAACTACGTAGGTAGGTAAGAAAGGTAGGAGAATTTTAGATACACTAAAAAAAGAACGATTGAATTTATTTTTAGTAAATAAAATCAACCGGATAGACTTTTATTTGACACTTTTTTATGTAACACTTTAACACGTCAGTTTTTCGTTTGTTTTGAACTATTTGAGTACGGTGTTTCCTAGTTAAGCTAGTTTGATATCTTATATAGGAAAACATACGTGTATGGTTTCATAGCCATAATCTAGTTCATATACATGTCTCAATGATCACGCCTGGAGGCAATCACTGATTTTTTAAATGTACCAGTTTATTATATACATGTCGAACACATTTCTGTGGATCAACTTTTTTGGTTAAAAAGGATAAACGAACATTTGAGTATTTTTAACATTCGCAATTGTATATGGCTTCGAATTGATGTGCAGTGGGGTTGTCATTGTAACTACCATGGCTGCGATAGTCTCCTCTCGATAGAGGTATCAAACAAAAATCTAAATCGCTTCATCTGTTTAGGAGCTATGATGCCACAGACAGACACACAGATACACAGCAATTCACGTCAAATTGATAACACCCCTCTTTTTCCGTCGGGGATTAAAAAATGATTGAAAACTCAATAACGAAACGAACAAACTTACTTTTTATTAGCCTAAAACTTGAAAAGAAAAGAATTTAAATCTATTCTCATAGACATTTATAAATGATATATTTTTTTAGTTCAACCTGACTTGTCCAGAAACAAACACAAACAAAATTATTTTGATACTGAACATACTGATTCAAAAAAATCATTTAATTTATCAATCATTCATTCACGTTGTCCCAGCACTATGCACATCGCTACCGTGTCAGCCCCTGTACTGCGTTTGTGCTACCAACGTACCACTGAATTTTTCTATCGTAAAGGCATTATCCATTATTTCGACATTGTTCTTAAATAAAACTATGTCGATGTATAATTTATACTTATATGTGGTAGGAAACACGATGGCTTCGCAAATTGAAAGTGGCAGCTCGCTTTTTGCAAGAGGAAACAGCACAATTAACCATTTTTTCGGAGAACTTACTTGCGAGACAATACGATACACAATGGCGGCGGTCGGCGAATGAACTAGTTTTATATAACGCGTATGGTCATATGGCCAAGCTACTTTGGCAGAGGGGTACGCTCAGCTATGCCGTCTCCATAGGTTAAATGCTCTAAGCATGGTGGTCAAGGTCATATTAAACCTACCGCAGCACAGTGTTTAATAGACCCAAAAAAGTGACAGCGGCTTTTTATTGGCTATTTCTACCTCATAGTTCATTACAAATGCACGAGTAGAACTCCCATGTGCCAATTTTGAATACTTGTTTTTTTTTTATCTTAAAGTTTTCGTAACCTTGAAGCCCAAAATACCCAAAAACACTCGTAAAAAAAAAACTGTACATAATGGAGCTTTATTCGTATTGCAGGTTTATGAAGCAATAAAGGAGAAAATTATCTCGTATTTATGTACCTAATCAAAAACGAAAATAGAACCCACGAAAAAAAATGTTTTACCGAAATCACTATTTCTTTTTTTATATAATTTCTAGCTCGAAGTTGAACCTCTCTGGTACAAATAGATTGATTTTACTAAGGTTTATCACCCATAATAATATTACTTTCAACTTAGTCTTAGGTTTTGAGAAAATGATTTTTATGTACCTACAGACTTCAAAATTCCTAATTTAGGGGTGTCACAAAAGTCAATTATTATCGGCTTTTTATAATCAACTAAAATTAATTATAATTTAGTTTAAAAAGTATTTATGACTTATCGATCATAGTGCATGTTGCAGATATAGTCTATTGAATTGTAAACAATAATACCCATGATAACTCAGATAGGTTAAGTAGAAGGTAATCGCGGGGACTCCTGTGTGTATTTATTTGGTAAGTAGTAGACAGACTGTTACAGACAACGTCATCATAGGTACGGCAACATGTCTTCCACAAGCCTACAGCCTAGGTACATCAAAGTTGGTTCGATCCTCCATCGCTGAAGCAACTTTTGTACGATTAAAAATCAAAAACTCGAAATATTTTAAGTTTTTAATTTGACTCGTATAAAAGTTACTTTTGAATTGTCAGCAAAAATTAAGCTCATGAATGAGTCACGGGACAGTTGTCAAAAGAGAAATCCCTGCCATCATTAGATTAAATAAAATATTTGCGTGTATTAAATGGAATAAAATAAAATAAGCCTTTATTAATATAGCCTTTATAACCATAATTAGTTTTTAGTGAGATTTATATCGTGTTCCCATCGAAAAAAATAGGAATTAGAATAACTTAATTATTATTTAAATTAATTTACTTCGTTCTTGGTTCTTTCGCAATTACCTAATTTCATGACACATCGACATGAGTGCGTAACAGGAAGTAATAAATTTCGCATACATTCTTTCTTTATCAAGTTGAGATGGCACGCTTTGACTCTTATGGCTCAGGCATAAGGTATAATTTGCACTGAATTGCATCAAGGAGCGAGCTGGAAACGTGTGGACGTGGGGAACAGTCGGTACTCACCTATTAACAGATACATCATGTCGAAAATGCTAAAAATGAAACTGGCTAAACTACTGGATATATTCGTTTGCATTTTTATGTGTAGACTGCGAATATCATGACTTATAAGGAGTTTAATTTATTGTCATCTCTACCCTATAACAGTATAGGCAGGTGTTTATCAGACAGTAATCAAACTAAAAAGCCAAGAACCCAATTATGGGCTAAGCTCGCATTTGTACATTAACAGTCCTATTACATTTGTATGTTTATATATTTTGTGTCCAATTTCACGTGAAAAGTGTTTAAAAATTAATTGTTAGAATTATACCATTATGGAAGATAAGACCTGCTGGTTTTATGTGATAAAAACTAATCGTCACAAAAGGTCTAAATAGTGACAACCCTAACACATATTTTTGAAAATCATTTTCTCAAAACCTAGGCCCAAGTTGCAAGTAATATTTTTATGGATGTTCAACTTCGAGCAAGAGAAAAAAATAAAAAATATATACTGATTTCGGTAAAACTTTTTTTTTGCGAGTTCTATTTTCGTTTTTAACCGACTTCAAAAAAAGGAGGAGGTTCTCAATTCGTCGGAATCTTTTTTTTTTTTTTTTATGTATGTGCCCCGATTACTCAAATACGCCTGGACCGATTACAAAAATTCTTCTTTTGTTTGAAAGGGTATACTTCCTAGTTGGTCCCATAGTCATCAGGTCAGGATCTGATGATGGAATCCTAGAGAAATCGAGGGAACTCCTCGAATATTATAGGCAAACATATAGCGATTTTGGTATTTTCATCAACAATGCAATCATTTTCACTCAAAAAGTATCATTTGGTGAAGTGGAACTGATGAAGAAGACCACAGATGGCCACTGGAACTACTCAATGCTTAGTATATCACGGGCATAACATATCTCGACTATAATGAAACAAATACTTATAAATAAATGGTACTGATGAAAATGGCACCATCGAACTGATCTGATGATGAAGCCGGAAGGTAGGCACTGGAACTCTCAAATAAAACAAAGTATCCTAGTCGTGTTTGGGCTTATTGGAATCGCCATGAGATGTACTTTGGCAATAAATGATAATCATGTTAATTGGAGGTACCTACCAAAACTAAAAATAGAAAAATAAAAAACTTTTTAACAAAAAATCAAACCGACTTCTAGAACAAAAAACTACAAAACGAAAAATAAAATTCTTTTCCGAAGTCGGTGTCGAAAAACGGAAAACAATGGGTAAAAAAGACACCGACTTCGGAAAAGAATTTTATTTTTCGTTTTGTAGTTTTTTGTTCTAGAAGTCGGTTTGATTTTTTGTTAAAAAGTTTTTTATTTTTAGATTACTTGATTCATATAACTGCAATACGAAAAAGCTCAATTATGTACAGTATTATTTATACGATTTTTTTTTTGCTCTTTTGACCCTAAAGGTCAAAGGATTTTTTTAAAAACCAATTATTCAAAATTGACACATTGGAGTTCTACTCGTGCATTTGTAATGAACTATTTAGGTAGAAATAGCCAATAAAAAGCCGATGACACTTTTTTGGGTCTATAAAACACTGTGCGCAGTAAGCAAGGGAGCTAAAAAAATTGTTGGTTAATGAGACACCTTAAATTTCGCACTGTAGATAAACCTAACTACTTGAAACGTGTGAACGCTTTTCTGCAAGTTACTGTCATGTGCCTACCTACTGCAGCCCTATTGCGTAATGAATTCGGAAGGAGCAAAGAGTATGAAAAATCAACCAATCACAAAGACGGAAAGCCACATTCGCGTCTATCATCTCGCATGTGATTGGTCGATTTTTCATACTCTTTGACCTTTGCAAATTCATTACGCAATAAGGCTGCTGGTCAGCTCTGCTAATCACGAGAAAATCTATTTCTTGGACAGTAGCTACTGCCCAAAAAGTCCATACTTGCCAGCATCATACGATCGGTACGAGATGTTATCACGCGAGTCTACTACCTACTATGCAGCAGCAGCTGTGCTGTCTTCTGTCCGACCAGTATCGTGGCATCCAAGTCCGCATGGGGAGATGGGGCATGTCAAATTGCCCCGAAGGCACGAATGATTCACTGGGTCACCCCACAGCCGGTTTGCGTGTCCTTAGGAGGGCCACCACACCGCGGCACCCAATAACCTTACCCTGACGCAGCCTTATTGCGTAATGATTACGAAAAAGCAAAGGGCAAAGAGTACGAAAAATCTACCAATCACATGCGAGATGAAAGACGCGATGTGACTTTCCGTCTATGTGATTGACCGATTTTTAGGGTTCCGTAGCCAAATGGCAAAAAACGGAACCCTTATAGATTCGTCATGTCTGTCCGTCCGTATGTCACAGCCACTTTTTTTTCCGAAACTATAAGAACTATGCTGTTAAAACTTGGTAAGTAGATGTATTCTGTGAACCGCATTAAGATTTTCACTCTAAAATAGAAAAAAAAACAAATTTTGGGGCCCCCATACTTGAAACTGAAACTATTTTTTTTTCCCCATCAAACCCATACGTGTGGGGTATCTATGGATAGGTCTTCAAAAATGATATTGAGGTTTCTAATATAATTTTTTTCTAAACTGAATAGTTTGTGCGAGAGACACTTCCAAAGTGGTAAAATGTGTCCCCCCCCCCCCCCCGTAACTTCTAAAATAAGAGAATGATAAAACTAAAAAAAATACCATGTAAACTACCACCGAAAATTGGTTTGAAAAAAAACCAATTGAATTGGTTTGGTTTGAAAGTAGTTTTTTTTAATACGTCATAAATCGTAAACCGCAATTTACCAAGTACGGAACCCTTCGTGCGCGAGTCCGACTCGCACTTGGCCGGTTTTTTATACTCTTTGCCTTGCCGAATTCATTACGCAATAAGGCTGCGGAAGTATTCCTTGAGGATCCCTCACCACAAAAGAATCCCTACCGCCATTTTTCAGCGTATCTATAGCAATGTTTATGTATAGATAAAATAAAATAATAAATAATAATTCATTTATTTTCAGACACAGTAGTCCATAATAGTATTACATTTATAAGCATTACATAAATATTAAAATACAATGTCATTCATTAGCATTAGACTTTATAAAATACTGAAATCATTAGAATTTAAATCTATCCAAGCCAAAATTTTACTGTCAGCAATACTGTCATAATAATTTTAAACATGTCAGCAAAAATAAAAATGTCACAGTCATAATTTTTAAAATGAAATAATAAAATTGAAAGCAAATAAAAATGTCAAATAAAATTAAAATAATAATAAAATACATTTAAAAGTTCACCTGCCCCACGCCCGATACACAGGTACATGTAAGGACTGCCAGTGCTGCATAAATGGCCCGTCCAACCTGTTGGCAACGACGGCAAGAAGACTGTTGCCGCTGCCCCGCACTCTACTCACTATCGAGGTCGCCCTCTTGCGCATGCTGGCATAAAAACAGTCAACGCGGACACTAGCGAACATTCCCGATGCGCTGCAGAAGCGTGGCAGCCGCAGCAGAGCCCTCAGCGCGTTATTGTATTGAACGCGGAAAGCGCTGTAGGATTTCTGCAAATATGAGACCCACAGACTACTCGTATAAAAAGATGTGCAGTAGGCTCGAAACAAGGTGATCTTTACTTCCTTGGAGCTACGAGCAAACCTGCGGGCAATCATATTCGCCCTCACCGACAGCGCCCTCCTTTCTCGCTCGATATCAGCGTCGTCCTTTAGGTCGGACGTCACAATATGGCCCAAATACTTAAAACTATGTCCCCGCTCCAAGGGTACCCCGCACAGTCTTACTGGTGGAACCTGCAACGGACACTTGGAACCCGAATTGAAGACCATAAGCTCGCTCTTTTTTACGTTATATTTTAGGCCATGTCTAGAGCGCTCCCTGCCCCTTCCGGACCGTAATGTTGAATTTGCAAAATGTTGAATTCCCAAAATGTTGAATTTTCAAAAGGTTGGATCCCAAAATGTTGAATTTGGAAAATGTTGAACTGTTAATCCCAAAACGTTGAATTTGCAAAATGTTGAGTTTGTATAATGTTGAATTCCCAAAATATTGAATTTTCAAAATGTTGAATTCCCATAATGTTGAATTTAAAATAATCCTAAAATGTTGAATTCGCATAATATTGAATTCCGGGACCATGATCCCGAAGTCAATATAATATGATAATAATTATATAATAAAATAATATATAATAATATAAGGTCAGGCAGATTTTGTTATTTTTTCATTTTGTTGCCCTTTTCCACAACAAGGTTGGTCGGTGGGCCAACAACCAACATCACCATAATAACTTATTCTCGGCTATTTAAACTAATTAAAGATGAACTCAAAGTCAACATTAGTTTATTTAAATGTGATTACGAAATCGCCCCAATTAATGCAATACAACAGATTTATAGAGATGTGAAAATTACAGGGTGTTATCAACACTTTAATAAAGCAATTTGGAAGAAGGTGACAGAACTAGAGATAGCCAAAAAGACAACCACTAAAAACTTTGTCTATAAATCTGAAAGGAAAATTGTCCGATTGTGCTCTTATTTTGTGCTACTACCTTCAATACATATGCAAAAGACCTGGGATGAGATTACTGAAAACCGACAATGCATTTATTTCTGGAATATTTTAAAAAACATTGGTATAATATGGACCACAATTTGTTAAGTTGCGCAGATAATATCCACAGAACAACTAATTCATGTGAGAGGTATCATCGCAAATTGAATTCCAGACTACCGAAAATACCCAATATGTTTCTCGTTTTCAAAACGATAATAAAAGAAGCGTTTTATTTTGATAGAAAAATTGAAAGAGCTTTATTTTTTCCATACAAAAAAAATCGGAGAATGAGGGATATAATTTTTGACCACAAGTATGAAAATCTATTGAGAAAACTGGAAAAACAGGAGTTTCTCCGAAAAATGGTCTACATTAGGCTTAAGCTAGGTTCCTAATTGTGTTACCAAAAATATATAATTTTATTTTAAACATTTAACTAATCAATAAGCATGAATCCTTTTTAAATTATAAGTTAAATAGAAGAAAATATATGTTGTTTCTATCATTTTGATTAATAAATAAAAGCACACGTTAACGTATACATTGTTTTTTTTTATTTTAGGATTGGATTTGTTGTTTGTTTTGAGGAGAGAACGCCGTCTTGGGTCGTCGGTCGTCGGGTTGGGTGTTGGGCGGCTCACTCGTTCCACTAGAATCCCCTATTTCAGTCCCCCAGGGGATTCTACAGCACTCAATGTTCCACTACGATCCCCTATGCAGGGGATTCTTTTACTAGTTACTAATAAGTTATTTTCCTTTAAAGTCCTTTCTAAATAAAAAAGCCACCTATAAAATAACAATATGTAATACATAGAATTAAAAATCGGTCTACAGAGAGGATTACAATGACGTAAATAAATATTTCTAAAACAAATTAGATGTTGAAAAAAAAGCACCAAAAGCGTTGAAGAATTTCGCAAGTTCGACTAGCGCAGCATCTCGGTGACGTTGGGTTCGAGTCCCACCTAAGGCGTACGGTTGTTTTCAATGTTTAACTTTTTCTATTTAAAAAAAAAACTAGGTCATTGGTCCTTTTAGTGGGAGGCCTTCAAACGCATCATCTTCCGGTTCGCGGTAGTCATTCCAAAACTTTTCGGCCCCATCGGCCATCCGTTCTGCGAGCAGCAATGTGTCCTGTCAATGCGAACCGGAAGACGATGCGTTGGAAGGCTTCCCACTAAAAGGACCGATGACCTAGTTTTTTAAGTAGAAAAGGTTTTTTTTTACATTTTGCGTTTATCTTAAATAAGTTAAACATTGAAAAAAATCGAAAGCCTTTAAAAAAAAAAAAATCTTCATTGGCCCTCTGTGGACCGATTTTAAATTCTATGTATTACATATTGTTATATTATAGGTGGCTTTTTTATTTAGAAGGGACTTTAAAGGAATATAACTAATTAGTATTTATAGAATCCCCTGCATAGGGGATCGTAGTGGAACATTGAGTGCTGTAGAATCCCCTGGGGGACTGAAATAGGGGATTCTAGTGGAACGAGTGCTTTTAATGAACTACAACCTCACGACCGAATTGCATAAATGTATCTACTTGTTGATACACAAAACATTTAGCAAATTCCACATTTTGGAATTTACTGTTCATCATTTTGCAAATTCAACATTTTAGAATTTACAGTTCAACATTTTGCATATCCAACATTTTGAGAATTCACCATTTTGCAAATTCAACATTTAGCAATTTCAACATTTTTCAAATTCAACATTTCGGTATTCAACCTTTTGAAAATTCAACATTTCGGGAATTCAACATTTTGCAAATTCAACATTACGGTCCAGAAGGCTCCCTGCCCTGCAGGCACTATACGGTTCGAAGCTTCCCTTAATAGATCAATGTTTACCAGAAGTCCAAAGCCATGACGTCATCATTTTATCTATTCACATAGATAGTGAGGCAGCAAATACCATGTGAAGTGGACCGAATGAACAATATTATGATTAATTACGTATTAGGTAATCAATTAGCAATTTGCTGAGTAGCGCGCAAGGTTATCGTTTCACTTGTTCTAATTTGATACTTCACATGCAGTACTATGGGATGTAATAAAAAGATTTCATGAGATACAGTCAAAGTAAATGCTTTATTATTTTGATTAGGTAGGTACATAATATAAAACATTAGATCCTATATTAGTATTCCGATTTAGGTATACAATCACAAGAGCATAAAATTGGAAATGAGGGTAGTATGCGTTTTGAGTGTGCAGATCAACTTGTGACAAAAGAAGAGGGTTATATATATTATGTAAGAGTTAATTGACATTAGTCCGGCCACCGTTTATGACTACTAAAGCGTACGCCAAGAGGTAGTTGAGATGAGAAAGAAAAATACCATTGGTATGGTAAAATATGTCTGATTTTGAGACAATACTCGAAGGCCGGATCAATGTAATAGAGGCTGAACATAACCAACTTGTATTAGTAAACCACTCTCTTTCAGAACTTAAATAAGCTTCTCATTTGAGAGAACTAAGGCTCTTCTCACTTGAGAGCTCAAGTAAGGCTCCCCATTTGAGAGAACTTAAAGCCTCTCATTTGGAAGAACTCAAGTAAGCCTCATTTGAGAGAACTCTAGCCTCTCATTTGGAAGAACTCAAGTAAGTCTCATTTGAGAGAACTCAAGTAAGCTTCACTTGAGAGGAGAACTCAAGTAAGCTTTACTTGAGAGGAGAACGCAAGTAAGATTCACTTGAGAGAACTCAAGTAAGCTTCCCTTGAGAGGAGAACTCAAGTAAGCTTCACTTGAGAGAATTCATGTAAGCTTCACTTGGGAGGTTTACTAGCGTTTCGAGGTTTATTCCCATCGGCCACCCCCAAGTTGCCACCCCGGTGGCCGATGGGAATGATTTAGTGAAATTTCCTACCTTCCTTTATTCCCATCTGCCACCGGGGTGGCGGATGGCACTAAATATTGGCGTTTGCCGGTTTATTCCTATCTGCCACCTTCATAAGTTTAGTCGGGTGGTTGATTCTCATGACCGTAAAACGGGGTGAATAGAAAAAATATCAAGAAAGTTTTCAAAGTTCATACTTGATTATTTTTCGTTGAAGGATTTTGATAGAATTTTAAACCATCAACATTTTTTCTTTGAGTTGGCAACAATTTTATGTCATTTAAAAAAAAAAAAAAAAAAAAGAAATAGAAATTGTGGCAAAAACTTTCATGTCCATGGCAAAGCATAATAGTTTGGATGAATGGAGGCTCTGATCGATATCATTCACACAAACTACAAACAAAAAAGGACCGAGCAACAAACCCTGAGACACTCCGCCGGGCAAGTTTACCCAACTAGACATATAATTATTGAGAACTACTGCTTGTGTCAGAAGAGAACCAAGAGGTCCCCACGGATGTAGCTCAGCTTCTTTATCAGGGTATTGTGGTCGAGCCCATTAAATGCCTCACTACAATCTGTGCAAACCACATCGATCTGCTTACCGTTATCCATAGCATCCGTAATCAAACCATTAAATAAAATCAAATTAGAAATGGTAGACCGTCCTTTTAAAAATCCGTGCTGAAAAAGCAAGGGCGGATATAACTGGTTATAGACAATCCTCTCAAATCATCATCATCATCTTCCTGCCCTTGTCCCGTGTTACTTGGGGTCGGCGCAACACGTTTTCTTCTTCCATACCATCCTGTCCCCCGTCACTCCATCACTGACGCCCTTTTCTTTCATATCACTCCTCACACAGTCCATCCATCTTTTCTTTGGCCGTCCCCTCCCTCTCCATCCATCCACATCTATATTCATAACTCTTTTAGTAACATGCGTTTCATCCTTCCTCATCACATGACCATACCAGGACAAACGGTTTCCTTTCAACTTTTCTGTTACTGGCGCCACTTTCAAACTTCCTCTAATATACTCATTTCTCACTTGATCCAATCTCATCACTCTGCACATCCATCTCAACATTCTCATCTCTGCTACATGCAATCTCTTTCAATCAAGACAATCCTCTCAAATATTTTAGCTATAATACACAGCTTGCATATAGGCCCATGATTAGTAATCTCTTTTTTATACCCCTCCTTAAGTACGGGTGAAATAAAAACAGATTTCTATAATATGGGGACAACACCTTGAGTCCGACTTCCAAAAACCAAAATTGAAATAGGTAGGGCAATGCAACGCCGTATCCCAGTAGTTCCATTCTCTAGTTCCATTATGGGACTACTGGGATTTTTTTCTCCCAGTAGTTCCATGGAACTGGCATTCTGTTTATGAAAGATAAAATTAGTCTCATAAGTTCCGGTACAGGTAAATCGCGAAATAGCCGCCTTATCCCAGTAGTTCCATTCTCTAGTTCCATTATGGGACTACAGGGATTTTTTCTCCTAGTAGTTCCATGGAACTGGCATTCTGTTCATGCAAGATAAAATTAGTCTCATAAGTTCCGGTACAGTTAAATCACAAGGGAATTGACCGCAATATATTAACAGATCTGAGTATATTAGTACAAAAACGTTACTTAGAATGCTTTTATTTTTCATTTTCTTAGTATTATTAACAAAAAAGCTACTTAAAATGCTTTTATTTTCTTAGTATTATTAAACATAAACGTAACTTAGTTTTTATTTTTAATTTTCTACCTCTACATATAGAACTGCGGACGATTCTTCTCCAAGAAATGTGGTACAGTAATTTCTCCACTGAGAAGTTTCAGTTGCGAATTTTGTGAAAGCATGTCCTTCACAACATAATTAGAATCTCTTCTGGTGTCAGGATTTAAATTATTTTGTATTTTCTTTGTATGTACTGAATAATAATTAGCGTCATTTGATAAAACTTGCAATAATTTATATTGAGTTATTGCAGTTTTCTTAAATGACTTATTTAATCCGCCGTGCCATGCCTCTACAAAATTTGTTGTCCTGTGTCTTTCGCCGAAAGCACACCATAGGTTAATAAATTCAGCGTCACGCAACCAAAACCGTTCCATGTATAGTTTAAACCTATTTAACTTTAGTTTCTCGGATTCAGGTATGAACTCAATTTCGTGTAAAATTGTATTTCAGACTTATTATACTCCCACCCTTCCATTATTTTATTACTAGGTAGCAAGGGTAGAGCATTACATAAGGCCACGGGTTTTCGAGTGTAATTGGTTTTATTAATGCCCAATTCTTTGGCTTTTCGCCACAAACACCTCGTGTAATGATAATAACACCCATGGTTTTCTGCTAATGGGAACATATTCTTAAAGGCATCTACAGCTGGTAACTCAAAGTCTGTTGTAAATTTGTGGGGTGTCCAATCTGGTATTTGCGACTTAATTAACGAAAATAATAGGCTATACATTATTTTTGTCTTTCCTGATAGCAATGCATAAATCAACGGTACAATTTCAGTTGTGTCTTGAGAGCTACTCATATCGCCATGAATAGTGTATAATTCAACAAATGGAGCCGGACAACTTTGAAAAGTGCCGTCGCCTAAAAAGTTTTTAAGGTTTGACATAAGATGTTTGCCACTATCAGAACAAAAAATGAGAATTCGTTCATCTACATAGGAGTAGTCTGCAAGCAAGAATGGAATAAACTTCGGTGGGACCTCCACTTCTCGTACGTCATTATAAACTAGTTTATTTACGCCTACAGTACGATTTCGCTTTCTGTAAAAACTTGATTTCACATTCCTGTAATTTGGTAAATCTTGAATAATATCAACGCCCGTACTCTGTGCTTTGGCCACAGTCCGCTTGAAAGCAGATGGAATAGTTTCTTCTCCGTTGATCGCAATTTTCATTTCATTTTCAAAGTCAATGGTTACAATTTCTTTATTTATATTTGGGATACAAGTTTCTAAATGTTGTATATGAGACTTGATTTCACTCTCTTCCTGAAAAGGAATATTTATTATTGTACTGAATATCCAAAATATGGCTTACTGGTTTGCACGCTCAGAGTTTCATATGCACCAGTGACGTGCACTATCTATGGTGCAAATAATACTACTATTAAATTAGTATAATGAAACATTTTTGAGTAAAATAAACAAGCCGCATATTATACTGTTCCCTAATTAAAATTCAAACAAATTGTATTCTTTTAACCAAAAAACTCGGTGGTATTTTAGGAATGAGCGTATTCCCCACATTAGAAAAGGTACGGATTGGGGGTATTTTAGTACCTATCGGTTTAACATTATTTTTTAACGACTTTAGAACTTCTTTTCAAAGATACAGCAAGGAAAAATAAAATTGATATATTTGATTAATATTGATATATATATTTATAACTTACTTTATTTAGCGTTACTGTGCCAGTGCAATGTTGTGTTTTATATAAACTACATCTCCATATACTATTGCCACTTTTGTAGGTGTGCTTGTAATATTCTCTTCCACGGTAAAGAAGCAGTACCTCGTCCGCGTTTTATAAAAAATATCTCGCTGTTTTCCATTATTTACGACCACCACTGTACTTAATGGAACCCTTCCGGACCGTAATGTTGAATTTGCAAAATGTTGAAGTTCCAAAATGTTGAATTTTCAAAAGGTTGAATCCCAAAATGTTGAATTTGAAAAATGTTGATTTTGCTAAATGTTGAATTTGCAAAATGGTGAATTCTCAAAATGTTGGATATGCAAAATGTTGAACTGTAAATTCTAAAATGTTGAATTTGCAAAATGATGAACAGTAAATTCCAAAATGTTGAATTTGCTAAATGTTTTGTGTATTAACAAGTAGATACATTTATGCAATTCGGTCGTGAGGTTGTAGTTTATTAAAAGCCGCCCAACACCCAACCCACACCGCCTCTCCTCAAACCAAACAACAAATCCAATCCTGTCGCAAATAATTCAAGCCTACGTACTTCCGGACGCCGCCGCGCATGCCTTCCCTCTCGCTTTAATGACTATTCACTCGAGGAATAAGAGAGGGAGAGCGATAACTCAAATAAAACGCTCGCGCGCCTACCAACTTCCGAGTTCCGACGCAAGACAGTACACGCAGGGACACGTTTCGAACCGACGCGCGCGCCCAAGCTCCTAACCGCCGCGCGTTTTCTTTTAATCGGTTATTGTATTAGAAATAGTTCCTTTATCTGCATTTTTAGTGTACCTTTACCGTAATTATACGACATCTACTACTCAAGTGTTTCATTCCGCAATTCCACGTCAATCCAATATGAACACAGTTACGAAAATCCTTAAATAAAAAAAACTATGTAAAAGTTAACGTGTGCATTTATTTATTAATTAAAATGATAGAAACAAAATATATTTTCTTCTATTTAACTTATAATTTAAAAAAGGATTCATGTTTATTGATTAGTTAAACGTTTAAAATAAAATTATATATTTTTGGTAACACAATTACGAACCTAGCTTAAGCCTAATGTAGACTATTTTTCGGAGAAACTCCAAAGTCGAAAGTTCCTGTTTTTCCAGTTTTCGCAATAGATTTTCATACTTGTGGTCAAAAATTATATTCCCCATTCTCCGGTTGTTTTTGCATGGAAAAAATAAAGCTCTTTCAATTTTTCTATCAAAATAATACGCTTCTTTTATTATCGATTTGAAAACGAGAAATATATTGGGTTTTTTCGGTAGTCTGGAATTTAATTTGCGATGATACCCCTCACATGAATTATTGGTTCTGTGGATATTATCTGCGCAACTTAACAAATTGTCGTCCTTATTATACCAATGTTTTTCAAAATATTCCAGAAACAAATGCATTGTAAAAGATTTATTATTAATATGCCACCCCACATTAGTGTTCTTCCGGACCGTAATGTTGAATTCCTTTGTCGCCCGTGTTACTACCAATCTTGGTAATTTATTTGCATTTGCAAAATGTTACTATGCAGAACTAGTGGAAATAAAAAATATTTCCAGTCGCACTTTAAATTTTATGCCACTGTTCCCCCATGTTGCGTGTTGATGTTGGCTGTTGGCCCACCGACCAACCTTGTTGTGGAAAAGGGCAACAAAATGAAAAAAATAACAAAATCTGCCTGACCTTATATTATTATATATTATATAACTATTATATTATATTGACTTCGGGATCATGGTCCCGGAATTCAATATTATGCGAATTCAACATTGTAGGATTAGTTTAAATTCAACATTTTAGGAATTCAACATTTTGAAAATTCAATATTTTGGGCATCCAACATTATACAAACTCAACATTTTGCAAATTCAACGTTTTGGGATTAACAGTTCAACATTTTCCAAATTCAACATTTTGGGATCCAACCTTTTGAAAATTCAACATTTTGGGAATTCAACATTTTGCAAATTCAACATTACGGTCCGGAAGGAATGGAACTAATGGGATAAGGTGAAAAAGTATTCTAGTTCCATGGAACTACTGGGAGAAAAAAATCCCAGTAGTCCCATAATGGAACTAGAGAATGGAACTACTGGGATACGGCGCAATGCAAGGCGCGCATTTAGTTAGAAATTTAGATGATATTATTAAGTTATCAGGGCCAGCACCTTTAGTTGGATCCAAGTAACAAAGTAAACCGGTCACAGCATCAACATTCACTTTTATGTGACAAATGTCATGAGAATCGCCCACCACCCCGGTGGCAGATGGGAATAAAGGAAGGTGGCAGATTTCACTAAATAAGTCCCATCGGCCACCGGGGTGGCAAACGCCACTAGTTAGTGCCATCCGCCACCCGGTGGCAGATGGGAATAAAGGAAGGTAGGAAATTTCACTAAATCATTCCCATCGGCCACCGGGGTGGCAACTGGGGGGTGGCCGATGGGAATAAACCCGTTTCGAGAGTCCTTTTGAGAGCACTCATGAAGCAGACTCAAATGAGAGCAGTTTGATAATACATGCCTAAGTTTTAATTGTGTATGGTGTGGTGTAGTTATCTAATGGTGCTCCCACACTGCTGTTAAAAATGTTTACAAACATTAGTAAACATTTTCTAAACAAACATTTGATCACAATGTCACGGAACAGTGAAGAAAACATTTTCAAAGTCATGTTAGTAAACACAAAATTGATAGTTAACAAATAAATTAAGAGCTCTTAGCGTAAGCTTATCCAATGAGCAAATCGTACTTTGAACTTAAATCCAAACTGTGAGCTAATGTCATGTTTTCAAATGTGTGTAAACATTTTCCATCAGTCTAGGAGCGAGCACTCAAAACATTAACAATTCATAACATTTGTTATTAAATGTATTGGTGTTAGAAAATGAACAGCAGCGTGGGAGCACCAAAACTTAACTCAGTTGCTAACACGAGGTTAAGTTGACAATATTGTATGACAAACTGTCACTAACATCATTTTAGCTACTACTCAAGAGTCAAGTTATTCGTAGAAGTGGGCCTAGAGCCTAAATATATGTCTTAATTTTGTCTCCCTAGAAGTTAGGGGACACAAAACTAATTTGCGTGTTCGTATTGTAAGTTGCTGTAATGTAAATGTAAATTCCTACAAAAAATATAAAAAAATAGGACTATATAAGGTATATGAATATAAACAATCATACATGTGGTTTGGTTTGTAAGAAAGTTTAATAAGAAGTATTGAAAAATATTTTCACAGGGTGTATTAACAAAGAAATTAAACAATAAATTTAGTTATATACTAACATATGACTTTTACGCTATGCTAGGTAATAAGTCTAGGAATAATTAACTAAAATTTTTAATATAAATACACTAGAAGTGAATGTTTTTACCCAAGTCAATATCGATTCTTAAGTATAGCTAACACAGTACAAACATACATCGAGTGCGCCGGGGACTAAGAAGTGAAGAGATTCGACGCAGCTAATGTCCAGCATCGTAAATAATAAACAGTGGGCTTGAGGCTAGTCCTAGTCGCGTGGCGAGCCGCACACACACTCAGTCACCAGTCCACTCACTCTCACATTCGCACTCACTCACACTCTGCACACTCACATGCCTCCGGCCGGGTCACTCGTCGCCCGGTAGGTAATACTGCGCCTGTGCTAACAACATAAAATTTTGAAGGGCCGCTGCCCCGCCTAGCCGCTCTTGAACAGCAGGATGGCCACCTGGCCCAGGTAGAAGTAGATGAAGTGGCGCGTCTCATGCGTTACGTACGACCCGAAGTTGCGGCCCACGATGCAATGCCACGTCGGGTTGTACTTCTTGTCAAACTCTTTCTTGATAAACGCCGCGATGTCCTGCAAACAAGCAATACACACCCTCAAAAATATGTCCTATATGCCACGTGCAAAGACTCCATTGAAATATTTCCAACTATGATGAAATTATTTAATTCCATTCATATACAAATTGATAAATAATAAATATTATGGGAATTATATTTTAGAAATTAAACTAACCACAACAGGAAAACCTCAAAGTTATCATTTGTGGGAACTTTGCACACCGTAGCTTATTGTCAATTTATGTCTATATAATTAGTATGGCGAGGTTAACATAGTTATGTTTATTAGTCATATGGATTTAATTGATTTAAATTATTTTTAACACCTTAACTGCCGGAGAACGAGACACAATAGAAAATGTATTGTTTGTCGGACATCTGGCGGTTAAGGTGTTAAGAAACCAAAAAATTTTCTTCTGATCCACATCACACTATACAACATAATCAGCCTCACAATCACCTCCTATATGATTAAGGCAGTAGCCCATTATGGCACGAGGTTCTGAAAATAGTTCAAAAGTAGCCCCACAAACTTACCTTTTCAATATTGAACTTCTCTAGTGCCTGTGTTGCGCAATCGACAGCATCTTGCTGCATCTCTTCGCTCATGTCAGCATTCTTGATCACCGCCTTGCGGTCGCACATCTTGTCGGCTATGTGTCTGGACAAAACATACCTTGGTGAGTGTTTGTTTATATCTACCTGACCCCCCCCCTTTCCCCCCAGAGGTAACATTATAATTAGAAGACCATGAAAAATCTTCAATTGAATTGAGCATTAAGTTAAAAATGCATACCAAATCTGTTTTTTTTAGTATGGTATAATTACAATTTCCTTTAAGTTATCTAATTTCATTTTGCTTATGATTGAACTTTTACATTGGTGGCAAAAATAAAGAAAGTATGTAGGTATCAGGTGCATTTCAGATTGATTTCTATTGAAACCACTTTAATGTCTTTGATTCTAATCTTTTCTTTAGGTCCACTACTAATGCAAGTGGTGCTTTGCAATGAAATTGAACCCATTCGAAACAATGATTTCCTTAATAGAATGGTAATTACATTGTGGTTAAATAATTTAGTAATCCATAAAGGTTTGTAACATTTATTTTACTGTTGTTCAAACCAATCTGCCTAGCCTTTTATTCCCAACAATATTAAGGGTCGGCTTCCAGTCTAACTGGATTCAGCTGCGTATAGTTCTCGCCAAACATCTTGGCCGCCCTGAAGTTGGCTACAATGGCTGCGCAGTCGGCAATCTCATACAAAAATCACACCGTTTCGTGCCTCACGCATCCGGTAAACCAACTTCAGGGCGGCCAAGAAGTTTGGCCAGGGCTATAACAGTGTTTTACATGGAGCGACTGACCTCCACAACCCAGTAACTGAGTAACACGGTACCCCTTGGCAAGACTGGTGTCAGATCTCAAGCTTCTGACGACAGCTGGGACCAACGGCTTAACATTCTTTCCGAGGCACGGAGGAAACTCTATGTTGAAATGGTCACCCATCCACGGACCGACCTCGTCAAGCCATGCTTAACCTTGAAGATCGACACGTGCGGCTGTTATTAATTAGCCACGAGCACCTCCAAGTGAATATTGCTTCAAAACAAGGAAATTGAATACTATCAGAATAGTTTTTTATTTAGAAAGTTATCAATAATCCTAAGGCAAAATGGTTTATAGTGGGTAGTTTCCACTATCTTATCTGCTTCATAGACAAGTCGGGTAACAGCGTACCTCTGCATATTATGTTGGGAAATAAAATTAATGATTGTGTGGCTTTTTGTTACTTTACCATCTAAAGAACATTTTTACATCAATTAATTTAAAAATAGAGATTCAAAATAAAACAAAAGGACTATGAGAGGGCTGTCAAATGAGGTTTTCTGACAGGATAGAACAAGATTTTGCATTTTGATCATCACAAGCTGCGACTTGTTGCAATTAATGACTGATAGCGTTAATGCGAAAGGTTAAAGTTCCTGAACCTCGTCGATAACATTTTGTTATGATTGATTTTCTAAGTCTCTGACGATGGGACATTGATTGTTTATATTGGACAACAAAACGCTATAAATAACCTCCAGAAAAGGTCAAGCGCGAAACCCGGGACTCAATGCGCGCCCTTTACAAATGTGTTTCTCACCCGCAAAGAAATATCGCAATGTGTAAAATGAAAGCGCTGGATAATACAATGTTCTAGTGGCGCAGTCTACTTTACCTGACGTCTTCTACAACCTGCGACGGCCTTTTCGTTGTAATTCTAACGGAAGCAGTAGCACTAATGCCCGTCATCAAAACCGATAGGAGAAATTAGGAACGAGGCACCGACATGTACTTAAGCTTAGCGCTTCAGAAGATAACGATAATTCATCATAACGCAGATTATCACTATAGAAACATCGTGGTTAAATCAATAAAACCATTTTGATGCACATATTCGCGAATATTTGCAGAATATAAATTGTTCCGCCTTCGGACTTTCGCACACCATTTTGTGAATGTTGGAATAATCGAAAACTGGCACGTAAAAATATTAAATCCACGTTACAATAAATAAATAATCACCAAAAGAAAGAAATACTCACTTTTGCTTCGGGATAAGAACAAATTCTCACGTAAAGATTTTGATAACCGGAGATTCAATGCCTACTTTCCAGAGGATTCTTTCACAGGCTTCTTTCAGCAAAGATTTCTTCTATTTGCGACAGAGGGCGTTCTAATTTCAAACGCATTCGAAAAATAAACTTTATGGCGAATTTTCAAACAATTTATTTTTGGCCATTAAATGTTCAGATGAATAAAAAACAACATAGTTTACATAGATTTTTAGCAAGAAGTTAGTATTTACTTCGACAATAACCATTTTCATGGCATGACCAAATAGTTTCAGAACGTTTTCTAGTTTGCGCTTTGTTACTGAAATCTTAAGAGCCAAAACTCAAAATTACTGAAAATTTGTTAAAAAATAACTATGATAAATTACTGGGATTGGCCAAAGAAAATAAAATAATAATTAGAAAAAGTGACAAGGTTCAAAAATTTTTGAACGATTGAATAAAAAAAAACAGGGCTACCATAAACCATCTAGGCCACAGTTGTCAATATTTAATTCTATTTCCGTTTCCTCGTGCTGTCCTGTCAGTCCGGTCGCCATATTTGATTGGTTCCTAATGAGAAACGCCGAAGCGTTACCCAAGAATTAAAGGAAATTAACGTTAAATATCTCTTAGTTTATTCACTTAATAAATCAAAATGTCTGGTGGAAGCAGCAGCAACAGAAATGAGTGCAGGATATACGTCGGCAACCTTCCCCCTGACATAAGGACAAAGGACATTCAAGATCTATTTTACAAATTCGGCAAAGTTACGTTCGTTGATCTGAAAAACAGAAAAGGACCACCCTTCGCGTTCGTCGAATTTGAGGACCCAAGGTAAAATATTGTTAATTGAATGATTCTGTTAAGTTGTTGGGCATTTAAGATGTATGAAACTAATATTCTACGCTTCTTTGTTGTGTACACATAGGTTATAGCTAGTATTGGCCCATTTTGCTCATACTTTTCCTTGCTTATACTATTACACCTTGATTATTGATGTTTTTGACGATGGAAAGCCAAACAATGACCATGCACATTGTAGCCATCGTGAATTTATAATTAGTATATATACCTACTAATGAGGGGGAAAACAAATTGAACTATTTTTGTAGGGAATCTGCTATAATTCATGCCATTTATGTGAGTAAAATAAACCTTGTTTTAAACTTGTCCACTAAGCATCTGAAAGAATTGCTAAACAAGCCTAAAAAAAGATGACATGAGTAAAGTTCTTGGCCGCCTGGAAGTTGGCGTTCCAATGTGCAAGGCATGGATCGGTGCTGTTTTTGTATGAGATATACGACCGAGAAGTTTGGCGAAAACTATGCCCGACATTCAATTTGGTTTGTCATCCGGTTTGTCTACTGCTGATCAATATCTCTGTAATGACTTGTTGCATTGTATTATTATACAGTTTCTGCACACAATAATCATCATGTGTTGTTCTAGGCAACTGCATGTGTGATCAATATTTTTTTATGCTGCAGCATGGTGTTTTTATTATATAAACACTGTTGAATTCTCATTTTATGGGTAGTTCAACTTTTGTAATTATCTGTGCATGTATTTTGATACAGGCTGTCTATCTAAATGGCAGGCAGTTGTGGGCTTTGAAATATTGTGTATTTTTAATGGTATCTCACATAATATTAATGTTTCCAAGCGAGTGCAAAGCGCCTCCGTTACAGCTTGAACAAAAATTTTGTGTTACACAATTTTTGAAAGGGGTACTAATTTATTAAACCCTGCCTCCTAAACTAAGATACCCTAACTGAATTATGCAATCTGCCTAGTCTTTTTCCAACTATATTGGAGTTGACTTCTTCTAGTCTATATGAATGTAGCTGAATATCAATATTCCACTTGGACGGACTGCCAATCTGACCTCCAAAACCCAGTCACTGTGTATGGCATAATTAACATGAAATTACAATTTTATTATAATATGGGCATGAAGAACTTCAAAACTTCACAAATTGAATTCTACTGGTATAGTTATTTTCACCAACAATATGGCATTTAATGCTATTTTCTGATAAGCGGGGCATGTAATGATAACAAGTTGTGGCATTGTTATCACTGTGTACAATACTAACATTATCTATCTTAAACATTATCATTAAAAGAACTATATTTTTAACTATCCAACATTTGGTTTTAATTTCAACAATCTCCTTGGTTGTGTGTAATTAGTATTGTTCATGCATTAATTAACACCATTATCATTCTGGCAATTACGTAAATTACACACACTCACTGTTATGAGCATTGTTAAAAATATTCAAAGTTAACTAGTCTGTGTACATAATTGTATTTAAAACTAGCTTCTGCCACTTCACTCTTGTTAAAAGTGTTTTATTATCCTTGGAGAACATTATAAAAGTATCCAAAGTCTAATGTATTTCTTTCAACTAGGCCATTAAGGGGCACTTGAATGTCAAAAATTCAAATTTACTAGTAATAACAATTGATTCTACTGTCCATTTGGTAAAGTAGCATGTTATGGAGAAAAACGGACAAGAAACTACATACTTACTCTTTAAAAAAGTAAGTGCTTTACAATATTTACTTATATTACATACATTAATAATTTCATATATGTGATGACATGCACCCAGAATAGCACTACATACTATACTACTTATAGGTATAAAGTATTAAAAGCCTATGACTTAATCAAAGTTCTCCTCTATCCATATGCCAAGTTCCATCCAAATTTGCTCAGGTATTAAGGTGTAAAAGCGTAGCAAACAAACAAACTCACATTCTCATTTACAATATTAGGTAGTTAGGATTACATTGTTAGTCACAAACTAATTACGCCAAACAAAGCTCAATTTGAACAAGTGATAATGAGCAAAATTTTAATAACAACTATCCTGCAGTTTCTGAAAAACAAACTTAATTATTTAATTATATGGCATGAGTTGCAACTTTTGTATGAACAGCATACACATCAGGCAATGGTATTTCATTGTCTGTTGTGTCATTCCAGTCAGAATATATTTTTTTTGTCTTTCCATACATGCTTTTTTTTTTTTTTTTTCGTCTAGCCATTGCTGTTCTACTGCTGGGCAAACGCCTCCTCCAGACATTCTTTACCCTCGCCGTCTCGAACCAACCCTCATAGTACACATCCCAATCATCTTGCCACCTCTTTCCGGGCCGGCCTCAACAGCTCCTGATGTTATATTATGTATCCAAAATTGATCAACAGCATCAATTCTCCACAGAGATGCAGATGACGCTGTACGCGCCCGCGACGGCTACGATTACGACGGCTACCGTCTCCGCGTGGAGTTCCCGCGCGGCGGCGGCGGGGGCGGAGGCCGAGGCGGCCGCGGTGGCCCCGAGCGCTTCGGAGCTCGCACCGCCACCCGAGGCCCACCTGCCCGCCGCTCCGAGTACCGCGTTCTTGTCACTGGCCTGCCCCCATCCGGATCCTGGCAAGACCTGAAGGATCACATGCGGGAGGCCGGAGATGTCTGCTTCGCTGATACTTTCAAGGATGGTACCGGTGTGGTGGAGTTCTTACGCCATGAGGATATGAAGTATGCTGTCAAGAAGCTTGATGATTCGAGATTCAGGAGTCATGAGGTGAGTTTGATAATGTAGTTTTGGTATCATGATTTTAGGAACATAAAACTAACTTGCTGCAAATATTATATTGTTCCTAAAACCATGACCAATTTTATGAACATAAAATTTTTGCAGTAACACTATGAAAACTTCGAGCTTATTACAAAAAGTCTGACTAATTCAAGACATCAAAATCTTTGAAAATAACGCTTCTATTAACATTTCTATGGTTGTAAATTCGAGCTAGAATAGTTAGCTAAATTCCATGTAAAAACTACTGTTTTATACCCTTTCTATATCCCCTAATTTACCCCTGATAGTGCCCACATAAAATTCAAACTTTCCAACCCCATTCGTGACCAAAACCGTGCTAGTTTCAATGATGTTGTCGAAAACTTTTCGAAAACCATTTGGACTATAAATTCAAAAGTTTGTTGGTAGTTAAATGATACCACTTTCCATATTGTAGACAGACATGCAATTAATATTGATTTACTTTCAACCTCTTTGCTAGGGTGGCATCAAGGTGATATACCTGTGCCTTGTATTGATTTTGTTATCTATGGCGTCGCCTACAATGTAGTGGATAGGGGAGAAAGCTATAGTATGTATGTAGGTATGTTGAGTCATTTAACAGTTCAATGAACTTGAATGAGTGATGAACATCATACAAAATTATAAATAATATTTTTGAATATACCTATGATGCTAATGGTTTGGTGATCCTAAAAATAAAATGATTAATGATGAGAATTTTTACTCATCAATAATGTTTTTTGTATTTTTTCTGTTTGTTTAGTAAACTAACTTTATTGTCAAACCTTTGTATACCATTTATTGTCAAATGACATTATTACCGTCATTACAAAGCCTTTGTCAAACAAATAATCCTTAATTACCACAAGTCTAAAGTTCCAATGACTTACTTCCTCTTATTTTAAAAACATTTATTTATTTAAAACTTCATACAAAAATCAAAAAACCCGACTGCTTCAAAAGCGAACTAAAAAGTCGTAAACAAGGCAAAAATCATGCTGTGCAGTCGGAGGATACATATTCGCGGGCTGGCTGACCAAAATCTGGTGTATCCTCCGCCTGCACAGCATTATTTTTGCCTTGTTTACGAATTTTTAGTTCGCTTTTGAAGCAGTCGGGTTTTTTGATTTAACTTTTTTTATTTATAAGTTTTTAGTTAAGTTTTTTTCGAATTAGATACATTTAAACATAGAAGTGTTATATATTTTTGAAATCACCTCTTAAAACCCTTTATTTTGATACCCCACACAATGGGTTTGGAAGAAAAAAAAAATTTGGGACCCCACAATATGGCGCCCAAAAACCGCCATTTTTCTATTGTCCAATTTTAACGTAGCCTATGACACTCGCAGGGTTAAGACGAATCGATTGACGTATGAATCATCAAAATCGGCCAACGCGTTTGGTCTGTGGAACGCCACATAGGAACAAACATACATACATACATACATATATACATACATACATACATATACATAGACTGATAAACACATTACCCTCCTTCGGCAGTCGGGTAAAAAGGTACAACGGTGGACTTAATTCCGTAGGCATTCTCTACCAGTCAGGTGAAAAGATAACAAGCCAGATGCATTGTTTGAAGCGAAGAAAGCAAAAAATAATTATTGTTAAGTTATAACAATATCACATAAAGAAAACTGGCCATAATAAAGAAACAAACAAATTGCGTAAACACTGATAAGATAAATGATATTTATTTCTTGTAGAACCAACACATTAATTCACTTACAAAGCAAATAAATTGTAGATTTTTACACAAGATGGATACCGTACACAATATCACTAATAATAACGGTAACTTGCTTTGTTTCCTTGTATTATTCCCTGATATTAGAAATATTTTGCTTTGTTTCCTTGTTTATCCATTTGCCGGTGGAAACTTGTAAATAGTTGCGTCTGCATATTTTTTAGAACAGTATGTAAGAAATGCTACTTTTATTAGTAAAATGCTAGTTTTGCGCCACTAAACCCAGCTAAAACGCTCCCAGTATTTTGTTGAATAAGGGCGGGCTGTCTTTCTGTAACTTAGCCTATTAAAAAGTAATCATCCTAATTATCAAAACAAACCCCTTGGTTGCTTAGTCGATAATCTCCTTTTTTTGACTCCCCCGTGAGAGACAGTTAATTTCATTCGCCGGCACTTCGTCGAGCTTCATTCCCTCGGCGCTTTTCTGGTGGTCTCCACTGTTGATTCTGGCTTTCAGGAGTTGCAGTGGTTTAGGAATAGTGCGGTGGGATTGTCCCAAAGATAATAAAATAAAAATCTTGTTTACTTATCGATTTCAGTAAAATTTTGTCTGACCACTTATATAAAGCTCTGTCGCTGTGTTTGATGATTAAAATGATGTGGTGTGGTTTGTTACAGGGTGAGGTGTCTTACATCCGTGTGAAGGAGGACTACGGCGGCGGCGGCGGCGGTGGTGGTGGCGGCGCCGACCGCTACAGCGGAGACCGCGACAGGTCAGTACACTACTGCTTCGTGGCTTTGTTATATGCTGGTCATTCAAGAGCATATAGAGACTACATTTTGTGTTGTACTTTAAAAGTTTACACTTGAAGGAATACGAGCAGTATTATTTAGAGAAAACCAATTTCATAGATTCTATGCATCTGAGAAAAGGAGATGTAAAAAGTATAGGAGAAGATGTCTCCCATGATGACCATCGACATAACACGTGCTCTTCCAACTGCGCGCGTTATAACCATAAATAAACTTTATTTAGCATTTACTTGGACTCATCATCTTCCTGTCCTTATTCCATGTTACTTGGTGTCGGCGCAACACGTTCTCTTCTTCCATACCGTACCGTCCCCCGTCACGCCATCACTGAATCCCTTTTCTTTCATATCACTCCTCAGTCCTCACACAGTCCATCCTTCTTTTCTTTGGCCGTCCCCTCCCTCTCCATCCATCCACATTTATATGCATAACTCTTTTAGTAACATGCGTTTCATGCCTCCTCATCACAGTCATGACCATACCTTTAAAATTTTCAGCATTTACTTGAACTAAGATTTGTTTTTCTCTTGAAGTGAAGAAATACTGATTAACCGTAGCATGTGTTATGTGTGGAATATGACGTATGTTTATAAATGTGTATGCCCCCTTAGGTCCCGCTCGTACTCGCCGCGGCGGCGCGGCTCGCCCACGTACTCGCCGGTGCGGCGCAGCTACTCGCGCTCCCGCAGCCGCTCCCGCTCGCACAACTACTGAGTGAGGCCACAGGTCGGTACCTCTCCTATGTAGACCGGGCCACGCTTACTGTACCCATTAGCATTTCTTACTCTTCAAATGGGCTTGCAAGAGCACTTTAGTGAGCAATTATTGGCAATTGTGGTTAAATATGACATCCCAGCAACAAACAGCTATGTCTGGACATACAAAGATTGTATAGAAATTGCCAATAATTTCCCAATTTTAGTTCTCGATGTAAGCACACCATTACTTAGTTTTACCTAGGATTTCTTGTATTCAGAGGGACAATTGTTGTAGTTCTACATTCTGTAAAAATACTCTAATTTTGCAATGACTTAGATTAGAGACTCACAAGTCGGTACCACAACTATGTGATCAAGTGAAGACCAGGCCAAGCTAAACTATGCGTATAGCATTTTGAACTGTTACTTAAGTTTTTATGTAGGGTTTCTTGAAGTTGGAAGGTGATTCCCGTGTTTTGAGAACCGTTCGCATCGTAATCTTAGACTCATAATCTTCCTGCTTTGTCCCATGTTAATTGGGGTCGGCGTAGCGCATTTTCTTCTTCCGTCCTATCTCTGATTCTTTCAAAAATACCAATTTTAGTGACTTATTGTTTTATGCATAATTTTTCCATCAATTGTTGTTGAGATGAGATTGCGACTAGATTTTAAACTTATAAATACGGGAATCGATCTGATAAGCTAGATGTATCATTAAACTGTCAGTATTTGTCAGTTGCTAAAGAAAACAGAAATAGAAGACATAATCTTGAATCAGAATCCATGTCTCTCAGAAATAACTAGCTGTACGCATACAAATATTCCTAATTTTAACTTTCAGAGTTAAGAAATATGAACTCATACTGAAACGTAGGTAGTCAAATCCAGTATATATTGTGAAAAAGAAAAATTACTGGTTGATTATAAATAACTTCACTGAAAAATTAGATAATTAAATTTAAAAAATACTTGACAAAGTAACTTGACTGATTTTAAAAGAATTTTCTTGGGTTATTTGGTATCAAATTGTATTATCTCTTGGTCTATGAACTACAATGTCCCAAAAAGTACACATTCATTTATACATATATGCTTTACCTACATTCTTAGGGCCCTAGCTTAGGTAATTATTTTAAAAATCGTATTTTGTCTAAATTGTATGTATTTGTAATAATGATAAATCAACTAAAATCCGTATTATCTATATTGTTACTGTCTTGGAAATATTTTGACATGAGCGACAGCTATATTTACAGTAAAGGAAGGATACACTGGATATAGCAGTTGACCGCTTATTGAACATTACACTGGACTTCTCAGGACTTTTTCGAAATAATTGAAAATATCTCTGGACTTAAGGATATGGATTTCATATGGATTTATCAGGTTTGCGGGAGACACACTTTGGCAATATCCTTGAGAGCTTTTACCAATAATTATAATTTTTCGTTTGTTTGTTTTGCCTTGCATAATATGTTTGATTTTACCGCTTCAAAATTAATTCAAAAATGCGTGCTCAATTAAGTTTTATAAAACAAAAGGCCTAATCTAAATGATGATAGATAAGGTAGATTAATATAGTATTTTAATTGAATGTATTATTATCAATTCGTAATCGTATAAGTACACTTTAAAAACAAATACATGTACTAAATACATAATATTAAATTTAAATTTTGTAATACTCAAATCTTCCTCAAAGCCAGTCCGGATTCGGTAAGATCACTGTCTGGATTCGGTAAGAAGACGTTGCGTGAACTCGCAGCCCCACTAGTAGCGAGCACAGAGTATTAACCACATGGAGTGCTCACTTGAAACCACTCTCCACAATAATGATGCTGTCTCCATGTGGTTAGTGCGCTGTGCCAGCGAGCTGTTAGCTGATAGCTGATACTGTATGACAACTGAAGCTCTGTATTTCGACAGCTGACGGAGCGGCGGCGGCGGCGCGGCGGGGAGCCACACTCTGCTAGACTTAAGAGAGCATATTAATGTATTAGTTCGTCAAGCTGGACGACTCTGTTACCGAGCACACCCATGCACTGAGGACCGCTGGAGCCACAAGCACATATAAACATATCTTTGTAAAGCCAGGGTCTCGAGTGCACGGGTGTGGTCGCATGTTAGTGTTAGAGTCGGCTATAGTATCACTCGCGGTAGAAGTTGTCGCCCAGCGCCCGACGCAGCTCGAGCGACTCGTGTGACTCGTGACTCGTGTCGACCTGCGCCGGGCGCCACTACCTACGTTATACCTGACACGATGACTGTTTATAATTAAAAGCATTTTCTTTTGTTTCATCCACTGTGGATTGGGCTCGTTGGATGTGCTTGGCTGGAGGTGTGAGTCAGGATGCCGTAGAGGCCTCGCGGTTAGGATCGGATCGGACCGCCCCGGCGGATCTTCGGACATTTGCATATTTGTCGCGTGGATGTAATGTTCCTTTCGGATTGGATTGTATCGGATGTTATCGGAGCCGGTCTACGCACCCTCGCGCCGGATCAGGATCAGGACCTTTGGGTATGAACATTCAAATTAATAGCAAAATAACTTATGTTGAGTGCACGCTCGGTACAGAGTATTAATGTTTGTTTGGATATCCTTAACTCACACTTTATTTGCTTCTCGATGTCTGCCGTTTATTTCCTAGACGTAGGATTCAGTGACGTCGGTTCAGTGACGATTATTATGACAGAAATTTTCTATTAGCTTTGCTCATTAGTGTGTTAGACCTAACAAATCAGTGTCATATATAAATAATTAGCATGCTTACTGAGCTTTCATACAACCTACCTGCGTGACAGCGATGTGAGGAGTGTGCGACGTGCGAGGGTGACCGAGAATGGATGTTGTTTTAAATTTGACATTAATGTAAGTGATCAGATTGTAATTATGAAGCGTGTAGGAACACAAAGTGAAATCACAAATGTATTGTAACGTGTGCGTCGCCGACGCTCGATATCATAGATGTAATGTGTGGACATTGTAATTTAGGTACTGGATCTGCATTCCAAAGACCAACACAGTTTGATGGACTTAATAAATTCCTTACAAAATATTTTTATGTTTTTCATTTTCTATTAAATTAACCCTTATTATTTCCTACCAGTAGCAATAATAAAAACTCAAGTTGTTCAGCAACTGATTAGCTGACTTTACAAAATTTGAATTACCCGTAGCCTTATTGCGTAATGAATTCGGCAAGGCAAAGGGTATGAAAAATCGACAAAACACATGCGAGATGACAGTGCGAAGACGCGAAGTGGCTTCCCGTCTATGAGATTGGTCGATTATTTAGGGTTCCGTACCTATTCAAAGGGTAAAACGGGACCCTATTACTAAGACTCCACGGTCCGTCTTTCAATCTGTCACCAGGCTGTTCTCTAGACCGTGATAGCTAGACAGTTGAAATTTAACAAATACTAAAACAAACTTATTATTTTTGCAATTTTTTGAGATAATGGTACGGAACCATTCGTGCGCGAGTCCGAATCGCACTTGGTCGGCTTTTACATAATCTTTGCCCATTGTCTTGCCGAATTCATATTCATTAAAGCTGCCGGTTGAAAGGCGTAAATATCGAAACAATTTAATGCCTATGTGTCTCGCGTGGATCCACTTTTGAGGCACTCGAGGAGCAGTCGTAACAGCATTGAGATTTTTATAAAAAAAGGTGTTGATGAATACTTTTCTAAAGCAAACGAATCATCTGCTACTCACACGATTAACATAGGGTCAACTATTTCCTGATAGAAGAATAACTTTCTTACTGCATACATTTTTGGCCATGGGGTAAACAACACCAGCTCTGCATATCTCTTGTGCGCTCAAAATACTTTCCAAATGAGCACTCCATTTTTATATATTTTCTGTTATTCATTTTAACCAACCGCATTCTTTTGCTTCTAATGCAAATTCTTGATGATATGTTTCTAAAGGAAAAAAGGGCGTAAAAGGAAAGGTGACAAAAACAACGTGATATAAATAGAATCCCTATATTTATGTACACAACAAGCCTAGTAGTAAATCACAAACAACGATTTAATCGAGTCTCTCACACAGCACCCCACCACTATATCTTGAACCCTGAGTGTATGGCGCAAGTGCCGAACGTGAGGTTCTCGTACGTCACCTGTCGGAAGCCCGCATCCTCGATCATTGACTTGAATTTCTCCTGGGGAAGATAAGATGGATATAGGATAAGTATCATGGGGAAAATATAGATATTACACATAACTAAGAGTAGAAAGACTACTCATGATAATCTAAACAGTACTAGTTGAAAGTTTTGGGGCCCCAGTGTCAATTACAGGCACAAGAAACAACACGGGTTTTGGCTACGATATCTAATAAAGGTCGTTTCTTCAGACAATGGCACGGGATCCCAGCGCTAAGAAAGAAAATTTTATTCAAAATAAATATCACTAGATTGCGCATCTACTTGTTATTGGATAATTTATGAAATTAAAATTTTCTAGAAATGATGTACTTGTTTAATCAACTCTCTTAAGCTTAAAATTATGGAATTTGGGCTCTCAATGCATATTTTAAAGATTATTTGAACGGATCATTTAAATTTGATTTCAATAGATGGCGCGGATACAAATTTCCGAGACATGCAAGATGCAACTCGATTTTTAAAAAAATTGCAAAAAAAAAGGTACTATATGCAAATCGTCACTGTAATTAATATTTAAAAAAAAAAAGAAAATCTTTTTAAAAACAAGTTTTTTCTTATTCTTCTCAGCAAATCCTTTAATTTTTTTTTTTATATAATTTTTATGGCCTGGTTGCTAGGACCTTTTGGCCATTTTATTATTTCGCTCTGATATTCTTTAGTATGCATTAGAATGCAGATGTAACAGATTCTAATGTATTTTGGAGTATTTGGCAGCAAATTGTATCGAGTCAGTCTTCCCAGTAAGCTTTGCAGAGGCAGTCAATACTACAATAAAATACTCCGCTCCACTATCCCGAGATCGCTTCTGTCAATGATTTCACAAATTGTCCAGTTGCGTAGAAAGTTGAGACACAAAACTACACCAATAATTTATCACAATATCCACTAGGAATCAATTTGCAAATAATATTATCAGCCACTGAACTTCACTCGACAAAATCCCGCTAAAACTCCAACCCTTTCATTTGATACTCCTTACCACAGATAATATATTACATAGATAAAGTACCTATAGATTTAGCCTTAAAATGAGCTTGATTGATAGAGCGAGATCGCTAATTGGCAGCCCCATGTAAATAATAAGGACAAAAGATTATTTTTGTCTTTGTCACCATGGCCGGCTTTTGTTGTTTGTCAAACGCTAATATCATGGCAGGTTTGACAAACTAACTCGGTCGTGTTTGATTTTTTTGAGATTTCGCGGGATTAAGTGTTTATTGAGGCAAGGAATTGGGTTATTTATAGATAATAAGTGTCAGTGCGATGGTGGGTTGAAGTGATATAGGCTGTAAAAGCCAGTGTTATTGTTATTGTTGTTTCATGTGCGGCCACGCCATGGCTCCATTTATAGGTACTTTATCTAAGTAGCATACATATGCCTCATCCCATACAAAGAAACCGTGCCGACGTAACTAGCGTTTTTCGTCTGATTAATCTGATATTTTTTTTGTTCATCGAACGCGTTCGGTTCTGTTTCACGGTGATAGATGATGTTAGCAGCGACTTGCAAGTAAAAGGGTTTAGTAGGTTCGTGAATATTTTTTCTTTAAATACAGTGAGGGTTCGTTTTATAGTAATTTTTTGCAAGTTTTTACAGTTTTTTTGCACGAAAAGGTTTGCAATCGAGTGGAATGCCTCAGAAATTTAAAAAGGCTCCATCTATCGGCAATTGGCATTAATTTCAAATGTTCCGTTCAAATAATCTTTGAAATGTGAATTAATAGCCCAATATTCCATAATTTTGTACTTAGGAGAGTTGATTAAACAAGAACATACAATTGTTATGTTCAATGCCAGAAAATGTTAATTTTACACACATTCAATAACAGATAGGTGCATATCGCGCCATCTAGTGACATTTATTTGAACTAAATTTTATTTCTTAGCAATGAGACCCCGTGCCCTTACCATGGCAGTGCACAAAAAATAACTAGCCCGCCATCTTGGGTAGTCCGCCATATTGATTTAGAATGACGTCTCTTAGCTAACCATGCCATCCAAACTAATCGTGTGTGCAAAATTGCATCTTAATCGGTGTAGGGTAACAGCTTTAAAATTCAGTTGCAAGATTTGACCTGAACACACTTACTGCATACATACATACATTGCAAGTTAAATAAAATATTGTAAAATAATCACGAACCGAGTAAAGTCTTTTACTTGCAAGTCACTGCTAACTCCATGGAACGGAACCGAACGCGATCGATGTACTTTTAGTAAATAGTCCGTCGGAAAACGCTAGTACGTCGGCACGGTTTCTTTGTATGGGATGAGGCACCTGTATGCTAGTATTATATTATCGGTGACAATGGTGATCATCAGTTTTTGAGCCTTTAACTTACATAAAAGTAAGTAGCTTGCTTGCCATTGTGCCTTATTAAAGGGCGATAATATAGTTCTCGCCAAACTTCTTGGCCGCCCTGAAGTTGGCTACAATGGCTGCGCAGTAGAAAATCTCATACAAAAACAGCACCGTTTCGTGCTTCGCGCATCCACTAAACCAACTTCAGGGCGGCCAAGAAGTTTGGCGAGGACTATACACATATCTGTAACTTGCATAAAAGTGTGTGCAAGTCATTTGCTGAAATAACTTCTGATTGGTGAATGTCACAATATCATGCAAGCTACTTGCACACTTTTATGCAAGTTGCAGATGTGTGTGTTTTCGTCCTTACATCTAATTTTTATAAACGAGCAATTCTTGTAGTATGTATATATATATATATATAATCTAAATCTCGGAAACAGCTCCAACGATTTTCATGAAATTTAGTATGCAGGGGGGTTCGGGGTCGATAAATCGATCTAGCTAGGTTTCATTTTTAGAAAACGTCTTTTTCTCTATTTTCACCCGAGCAGAGCACGGTCGCCCAGGTACTGACAGGCGTTGACAGCTTCATAACATAGGAGATACATTACACATACCTGGTTGGGGAACTGCCGAATGCTTTCAACGAGGTACTGGTATGGCTTCCACTGGCCCGCAAACAGCTGGCCTAGCACCGGGATCACTTGAAATGAATACTGATCGTACACCCTGCAAAAGAGATTGATCATACAATTCATCAACACAGTACCAGAAGTCAGTGGGAACAGGTTGCCATTTGCACCTTTGATATGGAATTCTGCCAAGAGTACAAGTTCGGTGGTGAAATGTAGGTGTTACAGAAAGATAGCCAACTGTATACCTACTGTGAACGCCATCTACGATAGAGTGTGGCAAACGAAAGTAGAGACTGAAAAAGCGCGGCAAATTTAAAAAATCTCGGCATAGCAACCCCAAAACTAGTATGAAATACTTGGAATAACCTAATTTGATACTTTAGAATTATTTATTATTAATTCTAAAGTATCAAAAAAAGACTATTTATTTATACAAAGTGTCACCAGAATTGGGACAGAGGAGTAAGTACCCACCACTGTAACGTGCTGTTGGGCAGTTGACTGAACTCAAGACACATGAAACGGCCGCCAGGTGTCAGCACTCTGTAAGCTTCCTCAAGGACCTGTACAACAGATAAAATTGAAATTACAATCTCATTTTCCTGCCCTCGTTCCTGCATCCCATGTTACTAGTGGTCGCAACACGTTTTCTTCCACACCGTCCTGTCCTCTGTCTCGCCATCACAGACTCCCTTTTCTTTCATATCACTCCTCACATAAATTATAATAAAATAGATAGATGGTTTTACAACAAAAATAATACAGTAAATACAATAATAATTGTAGGAATAAGAGAGGTCGCTTACGGCGATTCAGTAGCACGTCTGTGTTGCTAATTTTATCTTCAATAATTGCGATTTAGCTCAGAGTGATACAATCGCATATTATCGATTCGGCATCGCTAATAACGTTTCATGCGACATGGGGCAAAGGAGGTTCATACTCTTCACTCGGCAGTCTATCTAGGCGATCAACTTAATCTTATGAATTTTCTTAAGGGCCGATTTCACCAATGAAACTAGTCGCGATTAGTTCAACTAAACTCAGTTTATGCAAATACAGTGTTATGATTAGTAGTTTCTCAGCGGTCTCAACCAATCAGAACGCTGTATTTGCATAAACTAAGTTTAGTTGAACCAATTGCAATAAGTTTCATTGGTGAAATCGGCCTTTAGTAAGTTTAGACTACAGACAGGAGACGTACGTGCTCGATGTGAGTACAGTTCCGGATGCCGAAGGCGATGGTATAGGCGTCGAAGCTGTCGTCGGGCAGACACAACTTCTCAGCGTTGCCGCACACCCAGTCTATCGCCACGCCGCAGCCTTCTGGGGTGTAGCCTAGTCTGGAATAGTAGGAGGATTCATTAAGAAGTATTGGATGCAGCATAACATGAAGTTGACCGTTAACCCTCTTCTTTTAGTACAATAGACTTATAATATACAGACCTATCATTGGCCTCCTTCAAATCCTGGAAGGTGCAAAAGCTACATTTTTTTTTTTGTCATTAACCCCTTGAGTGCCCGAAACGTGGATCCACGCGAGAAACTTTGAAGCTTTTTAATTGTTTCCTTAATTACGGAATTCAAACGGTTAAAGAATAAGAATAGCACTAAAATGCCCTTTTAAAGAGTAGATGGGAACACCACTCCAAGAGCTAAAATTTAACTAATTTTAGCTCTTGGAGTGGTGGCAACATCATTATTTGTGAGACTGAAGCTTGAAACTTTGGAGTAAAGGATAACTTCCAAGCAAAGAGGCTCTGGCGTCACTGACGGAGGTAGCATCACAGGAAATGATTGGGGAAACATTCAATGGAAGTGGTTTGTCTCGAACGCGTAAGAGACGTGTATTACGCTGCGCTTAGGACCTTTATACAAACGCTTTTTGCGGCTGCTACAAGCCACTTTGCTTGGAAGTCAACCTTTTTAAATGCGATATATTCAGAACACGTACTTCAGTGCTCTCTGCTTGCCAACATCCAGCATGGCCTGGTTGATGTCGCAGACGGTGACGCTGCTGTTGGCTGCGTGCGACGGGCCCAGGCTCTGCAGGTACTTTATGTATCTGAATGCTATGTCACCTGGAATATTAACAAAATATCTAATTAGTAAAGTTACATAATCTAGCTAGATTCATTTCAATAATTAAATTTTAATAAGAAACATTATAGTAGTTTTGGCTGAAATTTTTTGGACATGCAGCATGTTAAATGCAGTAGAACCCTTGTATAAGGCAATGTGAGCCATCCACAGAGCACAAAACCAAGAAATTAAAAACTTAATATTATGACTAACACTTTTTTGCATGCTTATTTCCAGTGGATTATTTCACAGGAGACAGGCATTATTTCCAGTGGGTTATTTCACTGGATTCAGTTATTATTTTCATTGGGTTATTTCACAAGAGACAGGCATTATTTCCAGTGGGTTATTTCACAGGTTTCAGGTTTTATTATCATTGGGTTATTTCACAGGAGACAGGTATTATTTTCATTGGGTTATTTCACAGGAGAAAGGTATTATTATCATTGGGTTATTTCACAGGAGACAGGTATTATTTCCAGTGGGTTATTTCACTGGAATCAGGTATTATTTTCATTGGGTTATTTCACAGGACACAGGCATTATTTCCAGTGGGTTATTTCACTGGATTCAGTTATTATTTTCATTGGGTTATTTCACAAGAGACAGGCATTATTTCCAGTGGGTTATTTCACTGATTTCAGGTATTATTTTCATTGGGTTATTTCACAGGAGTCAGGTATTATTCCCAGTGAGTTATTTCATAGGAGCCAGGTATTTTTCTGGTATAAAACTTAATTATATATATTATTTAGTGGTGGATATACACCTTACATACCCTCCCACAGAGTGTATCCCACCAGGTGGAAATATTAAAAGGCTGATCTGATGATGATGTTATTAAATTAGATACTACAGAAACCACACTCACCAGTGCCTCCTGCCATGTCCAACAGTTTGGTCTCCTGCCTGGGTGCCAGCCTTTGCATGAAGATGTCCTTCCAGACTCTATGGATGCCCATAGACATCACATCGTTCATCAGGTCATATTTCTCTGCAACGGTCTCGAATACTTCGTGAACTGTAAGATTTATAATAAGTTATTTATGAAAACACATAGCTTAAATGAAAATTTCATGAATAAATGAGAAAAGTTCAAGGTTAGGTCTACTACAAAAACTGGTACAAAAGACAGCTTTTTGCTAAGATTCTTCACAACAAATATGATAGATTGTTTTGTAAGAAAAATAAGAAGGTTGTTTACTAAACAGAAAAGCAAAGCTACAGAAAACTGAAGAAGTTTTGGGTTATGTGAACATGAATGAAATCCATCATAAATAGAGAAGAATTTGTTTTTTATAAATAAGATTGAACCAATAAACTGCAGTTTACTTATATTTCCCTTAGAAACATTACCTTTTTTGTGTTTTTCGTCTTCATCAACAACTTGAAATCCAAAATGTGTCTGACCGGGTTTCATTGCTTCGGTTTCGGCCTCTTTGGAAGCTGTTTGCGTATTTATGGCGCGGAGCCGTAATCCTTGTAAGACTGTACATCTTATATTGGATAATACTAATAACCCTGTCCTAAGCGACATCGCTTAATTCTGAAAAAAACAGACGGCTGAACATGAACAAAAATTAGGATAAAATTACAGCTGACTGTCAGAGTGTCAGTGTCAAAATTTTTGAAGGTTAAATTTTTTGCCTGACTACGAGCCTTTTAAGTAATTCATTTATCAATCTCATGAAGGAAAAACCATTAAATTAACAAAATAATAATCATAAAATCAAGAGCAAAAATATGTGTTCTTTTGATAAAATAAACGTAATAATATTGGTTAAATTGATGTTATAATTGAAGGATGAAACGCGCGAATAATTTTAGATTAATATTAATTGATTTGTCAATTGTCATTGTCAAAAATGTCAAATTGATGTCACTTCAAAAGTCACAACAAACTTTTTTTAAAGTGAGTCAATTTCTTCGAAAAGAAGTGGCAAATACTGATAAACAAACATGAGAATATAATAATACCAGTTAGATATAAATGGTATCAGTGGTTAGGAACACTAGATCTAGACTTTAGCCAACATGTTAGCACCAAACGAAAGTAAGTAGTCTAAACTAGCAGTTTGTATGGTATTTCAAGTGTTTTCCTTATCGGAATTGTTATGGTTCTGTGCCACAAGCAAAAAAAGGCGAGCCCTTTCCAACTCTTAAGAATTTTAGTCGAACCAAAGTAAAACTTTAAACTGTCAAAATAGTAAACTTAAAAGTGGTAGTCTACCCACTTAGAAAACTCGATTGGGACTTATTTTTCTACCGGTTTACCTCACAGCTTGTATAGGGCTCTAATATACAACCTATAAATGAGAGTTACTGTCTCTGTGAAGCAAAAAACTAATAGTTTTAATACTAAAAATCAATTTCAGTTAAAATTAAACAAACTGAGGCCTACTGCTTCAAACAGTCTGATAACATGTACCGTCGAAAGGAAAAGAAGAAAAAGAGGGTTAAAATTACATTAATCTCTCCAGGATACATAGAACATAATTTAGATCACTACCGGCAACGCTACAACTGGGACTGCGGGGTGTCCTGTGTGCTGATGCTGCTACCACCAGAGCAACGGACAGAGATGCTCGACAACTTCGAGCAAATCTGTCAAGACGAGGGGTTCAGACAATCTACGTGGACTATCGATTTATGCTATTTGTTGAAGAGGTAAGTAACTAGAGAAAGAGGAACTAACTAAAATATACCATAATAGATTTTGATACTTATTTTGACTACCTAGAACCCACCTTAAATTTTTATTTCAAACCATTTTTGTAACTGTGGGTGCACTAAACTTGTCAAGTTTGAAAATCAATACCAGGTGCAATTTTGATATAGTTACATCGTCATACAAGTTTATACAACAGAGCGCTATAACAGAAAGTCTATATTGTATCAAAGTTAGCTGAATAAATGCTGCCATATTATGTTGATGTCATATACTGCTGCCTCTCAGGATTTCCTTTTGTGCAGGTTCGGCATCAGACACTGTATGTACACAACATTACTGGGTGTGAATGAAGACTACAGGCGACATGGCTACTACGACAGGATTATAAATATAGTAAGAACGCTTGTCAAAAAATAATATACTAAAAGAGAGAGAAGATGATGTTAATCAGAATTAGATTAACATTTGACTGGTTACCCATCATGTATAGTTTGTAAAAGTAAATGTCGCAGCAATTTTTAATGGAAACAAGAAACCTAGTCCATCCCAGTATCAAATGACGTTATAAAACTGTAGATGGTAAAAAATGAAATCATGTTCCCATATCACAAGTGACTTTCACTTACTTCCCAGGATCGAGAACGCGTCAAGCGTCGTTTCGACGAAGCCAGCGCCTGCAGCATAGAGGTTCAGAAGCACTCGCTGACTCATGCAGAGCTGTTGAGGCACCTCTCCATGTCAGGCCCAGTTATAGTTCTGGTGGACGCCTCTATGCTCGTCTGTGATCTCTGCAAACATAATAAATTGAAGGCTGAGTTCAGGTAGTTTCATAATTTTATTCTATTGAGAATTTGAGAGAAAATATTGCTGTATTCAACACTGTAATCAAACATGATCTGTGATGGTTCTTTATTTTTGAAAAGTGGCTGGTTAAAAAGTTCATACCTGCTATGGGGCAACAAGGTAATTTTTAAGGTACATATTAGGTTGATTCTACTGCAGACAAATCATGTGAATTGTATTATGTTTCTATCTCTACTAAAGAGACTGGGCATAATTTTCTACTGATTAAGTGACACTCAAATTGTGTGACAAAAGTGAATGCTACAACATTAAATTTGTAACAATATATTGATTTAAAAAGGAGGACTTCGTGGCTAAATAATAACAGCCGCTCGCGTCGATCTTCATGGTTAAGCAACGCTTGACGAGGTCGGTCCGAAGATGGGTGACCATTTCAACATACCGAGTTTTCTCCGTGCCTCGGAATGCACGTTAAGCCGTTGGTCCCGGCTGTCATTTGAAGATCTTTGACATTCTTTACGGGTAGTCACAAGCTTGAGATCTGACACCAGTCTTGCCAAGGGGTACTGTGTTACCCAGTTACTGGGTTGTGGAGGTCAGATAGGCAGTCGCTCCATGTAAAACACTGGTACTCAGCTGAATCCAGTAAGACTGAAAGCCGACCCCAATATAGTTGGGAAAAGGCTAGGCAGATATATATTGATTTAAAAAGTGCCTGTGGAGTTTCATGCATATACTTCTCCATAAAGATCTACCTATGTTTTAGAATGTGCAACGAGCTTTATGTTTTTGACTGACCGGAGACAGACTGCTCTTACTGAAATTGAATGCACTATTTTGGTGGTCAGCACCTCTACCTCCTTGCCATGTTTACCCCTTTATATATTTTTAACTTCGAAGATATTTTATACCAGAGCCTAAGTCCAGCCTCTGTCCCCAGGCGTTGTTTCGGCGGCACCTACACTGGCCACTACATCGTCCTGGTGGGCTACAGCCGCGACAAGCTACTGTACCGCGACCCGGCGCTGGCCGCGCGCCTGTGCGCCGCCTCCCCGGCGCGCCTGGCCCGCGCGCGCCGGGCCAGCGGCACGGACGAGGACGTCATATTGGTGTATAGGGACTGTAGGTGATGACAGGTAGGAAGAGAAATATGCGACTGTTCTGTAACTAATATCATTTTTGTGTAACTAAACGTAGGATACAATTTGTAAAATAAGTAAAGTGATATTTCACTAGGTTGAAATTAAACTATACTGAACCAAATCAAATTATTATTTATAAGAGATGTCTTATGAAGATAGAGTAAGAGTATATAGTTGAAATTTTGCAGTTTTTTTAAGCTAATTTATTTTGACCTTGTTTTAAAGGAAGTCAAGACTAGGCCGGTGCGGTCTGTGAAATGATTTTCGACCTTATTTCAATGAATTTAGCGCTGAAATTATTTTATTTTAACACGAATAGGTCGAAACGTCTCGCGTGATAACGCGACGTACATAATTTCAGTTCTAAATTCATAATTTTAAGGCCGAAAATAATTTGTCCACTAAAAAATCCTTTGCCACGCCGTACCACGGCCCTAAAGGTGCAAATAACAAACATTCAACCTTACTGTGGTAGTAATTAGAGCTCTTTTTCATGATAACAAACGTTAAGCAACATTGTTGCAGTAAGATTTATTAGTTTTGAGAAACATGCGGCCACCACAATGTATGCAGTAAGTGTGTGTCATGTGAAAGATTAATTTGACAATACATACATACCATTGCCTTGCCTCACTATTCCCCGAAGGGGTAGGTAGATATGCAATTTGGCAATGTTTTTACAAAACAAAATATACTGCTACATTGTTATTAAGTTTTTTTACTATAACCACATGGAATGTGGAGGTGTGGAGCCAAGAAGAAACAATATTTTTTTTAGCAACATGGTCGCCATGTTAAAAAAATATTCTTCTTGGGTACAGTCAGCAACAAAGATGGGTTACAGTTTCAAAAGACAGCTAAGAATAAAAACATAATTATTATCTTATCTTTATATTTCTATTCATTTTAAAAATCATAACTGTCTATGGATTTTTGATTACTGACTGTACAACAAGGCCAAGAGATAATGAGCTCTAATTACTACACAATAAGGCAGATATTTCATTGACAGTGCATTGTGGCATAACTAATTTATCCTAATAATTATACGATTTATAAATTATTTTGAAACAGAATATAATATAACTAGACGTTGCATGTGCCTTATTAATGCATAATAATTATAAAAAATACTTATAATTTTATTTAGCATCGCTTGGTATGTTTCCTATAGGTACAATGATACATTTTTGGGGCCGTAATTATAAAAATCTCTAAGCTGTTAAAATAGTGGTAAGCAAATTCGAAAGTCTCTATAGAAAAAGAAAGAATTCAACAGTCAAAAATCAGTTGCGATTGCAAAACAGTTCAGAGAATTTTATTATAAATAAGGTTAAATGTGTTTAGTTTTTAATTTAATTTATAAGTAAAGTTTTACATATCATCATGACTCTTATCTTTCGGTAAGTTGGACATAAATATGATATGACATACAGTATGACAATTTAGGCTATTCATTAAGAAAAAAATATTTATCTGGAACTGTTCCAAATTCTAAGATGGCGACCGCGAACCGGAAGACGATGCGTTGGAAGGCCTCCCACTAGGTGGACCGATGACCTGGTTAAGATTGCGGGGATGCGCTGGAAGCGAGACGCTCGGGATCGCTCAGTGTGGCGACGCCTGGAGGAAGCCTATGTCCAGCAGTGGACGTCTTCCGGCTGAAATGATGATGATGATGGAAATAAGCTCGCCCCCTATTATATATGGAACTTAAACATAACTGCTGAAATATTTGTGCACCCCTGTCTTAGCCTTCCGAGAACACAGGCGTAATGTTATTAAACAGTCTGGTGCAAAATTATCGTTTACAACAGGAAGATGCTGGACAAATCCAAAACTGTGTGAACTCAATGATTTGTCATGTGGTAAGCGGAACAGGGAAGTAAAATCCGGGAATACACATACAAACAGCACATGACTCACAATTATTGTGATTCAATAATAAACGGACTTTACTATTAAGTACGCACGCAACTAACAGACGAAATAATAATATAAGGATTGTAATTCTTCCTCAATATGTCGTATAGGAGGATATGTACTAGGGGAAGAACAGTGATTTTACTGTTTACAAGGTAAGGAAATCCACTCTTTACAGTCGGGAATTGTCAGAATTTTGATTCGGGTTTGTAAACATAGAGTCAAGTTCATACCTATGTTTTACAAAATATATGATTGATTGATCTTTAATTTAGACCATTTTCTGTGATTAGGACATGATACTTTTTATCCTGGAATTGATGGTCATGACAATCAACTCCAACCTGTGCGCCTGAAGAGTCGTAAGAGCGTCTTGAGACATACGACCTCCTCGAAAGCCAGCGCAACTGACGAGAGATGTGAATTATGGAAACATACACACCCTACTCCTCCACACTTCATCACTCCGGCAGAGCATCTGCCCCCTGGAAACGAACTACAGTGGCCAATCTGGAAATTCCTAAACCGATTGCGGAGGTTGGCCGCTATAGAAACAACCTGGCCCAATGGAATATCATAGACCCATCCAAAACACAGTTCCAGTGTGGGGCTCCTTCTCAAGATATGGCTCACCTCCTTGTCCTTCATGCTCGACCACCTACACCTTACGGGATTTTAACGTAGGAAATGACAGAGCTGTCCGAGTAGCTACTTGATGATGATGATGCTATCCAGCCGGTTTCGGCCACAGCGACCGCAATCATTGGCTACTCAATGTGGTTGAGAGCTCAGATTTGCTGCTCTGTTATGTGCTCTCATGTGACTTGCATATCCACCCTTGGCCGGAAAACTCCGAGCCGACCACAGAAAAGTCAGAACACCGTTCACCAATAGCTACTTACTGGTCGGACAAAATCTGAATGGTTTGAGTTTATCGACGCGAAAGAAGACCCTGGAATTAGATATCTTTTGGATGATTTCTGACTTATTACAGTATTTGGTAATTCGCCTAAGTTTTGCCATAAGAAGTCATAAAGTCATAATATTTTTTTGACATAAGACGTTCACTGCTGAACAAAGGCCTTCCCCAAGTGTCGGCACTCCCACTGGTCTTGTTCCTCTCGTCATCATCAGCAGCCCGACTTCGCCTACTGCTATACTGCTAAGCATACACACCTCTCTCTTCTTGTGCCAATATTCACGTTCCTGTGCTAGCTTCATCCAAGATTGCGATGGCAGCAATGTCGTCTGCCCATCTCGCCTCCAGCGTATATACTTGATTGGTCAAACCTTGTTGCTTCTCTCTTTGAAAATATTTGAAAGCATTTGCCCGCTCTTATAGACCTACAGATTGTGGAGTGCTAAGAGATATCCCAAAAACTTAATTCTAGAGAATCGGCGGATAGTTTGTTGCTATACAAACAAAAATATCTGCATTATAAAATTATTTTGAGTTGAGAGTTTATGGCAAAAATGTGGATATTCTCTATATTGGCAATAGATAAGGCTGTTGTCTTTGGATATTTTCTTGCGTAAATTATTGCATTTGGTACCTTTAACGTTGCTAATTGGATTTTAAGCTAAATAATCTGATACAGCTGAATCTGTCAAAGTGACAATATGAGATTGTAGAAGTTTTACTGCAAAACAAAGACGCAGATAGAAAGTAGGTGTCGTTGCATCGATTACCACGCACGCTTGACTTTATTTTGTGATATCGAACCATGGAATTGGTCTGAAACATGATTTCACGGTGTTTTCTTGCAGTTACCACAAGTCAGTGGTCCAAGATTGATAGACACCAAATCAGTCGCTCTAGACATAGTTTCATTCTATCAGCGATGGCGATGGTGGAAATGGCGAAATGTAAGGTATCGACCAAATGTCATTGATATTCTTAACATTTTTCCAACCGCTTTGGCGACTCTTTCGTTGATGGAATGTCACTTGTCTAGTGCTTCGAGGATCTGTATCCAAAATCAAGTGCAGATTCAGATCTAAAGGGTCCAAAGACACACATAGGAGATTTTATCTTTAAGTACCAAAAATGTATGCTGCACTCACCCTTGAATGTCATCCACGGTTCACACTTTCAAAACATTGGTTTTCTTTAGATTATTGCCCGATTTCATTATTTTTTTAACATGAACACACTTGTACTCACTTTGAATAGTATATTAATACTAATATCAACACACAGGACAATACAAACATAGGTATAAATATACTTTAGTATGACATAGACACATCTTCTGGCGTATTGCCCAAACGGTATCAAACATGCTCTATATATATAGAAAATACAAACACCAAGACTTTCAACTACAGGCTTATTACGTATGAAACAGCAATTAACAATATTTGCGCGGAGATTGTACAATCATCGCGCGAATATCGCTTTACGTCAAAAAATTGGAAGGCTTATTTTTGCGAAATAATTGCTCTTCAATCGCGAATCAGCATTATATATGAGCTATAGCCACACCATAATAATTTTACGACAGCACTGCTAACAATAAAAATCTTTTAACTGAAATGTGCATTTATCGCAAGGTGATCGCGATAATTTCGTATTACGTATGGTTTTTGACAGCAGAGCGACAGCGATCGGTGAGCAAATGTGGCTGTCAAATTGCGATTACTTTTTCCCTTGTTGTTGGTCGATTGCCAATCGCTCGCTGATGGCTGAGTAGGTACAGAAGTTTTTGAGTTTATGGCGGCTTTTTTAGTGTGTTGTTGTGTTATTTTGTGGCTACTTTAATTATCTGCAAATTAGAATAATAATATAAAAATAAATATTGAAATAACAAATTCCTAGTGAACACTGTACATTTAAATGACAAATTGGTGTTGTTTTGAGTCTCTAATGTCTACGCAACTGGACTATTCGTTGTATCATTGAAACAGAAGTGATCACGGTAAAGTGGAGGATTTTTTTATACTGTAGTGTTGGCTACCTCAGCGAAGCTTATTTGTTTACTACTAAATACTGCCATATAAAAAAAAAATCTCATGTGTTTGTAAACACATGAGATTTTTTTTTTATATGGCAAACACCGATGTCGACTATTCTGCCAATGTCTAAATTAAATTTGAAAAATCTTTTTTACGTTTCATAGATCAAATACGAGATAATGTTGTCTATTAAGTGATGTTCTAATGCGTTATCGATTCGATTTCTTATAACAATCTACAATTCGAAGAAATTTTAATTGATTTTACACATTGACATTTATGTAAGTAAAATGCAAATATCAAATTTTCACTGCCATAATTATTTACTTTACACAAATACTTTACATCTGCGAATATTAATTTATCGGAATATTGGAGCTAAATAGTAATCAAATTGACTATTGTGAAAAAACAGCATCCACGAAGTGTTGCTCTTTCATAAGCTATTTAATTCCTCAAACGATACATTTTATAAATCATCGGACATCAGATATCAGATAAAATCAGATAAAATAGCTTCTGTTAAAAGTGACTGTCAAAAAAAAAGACTCGACTTAAAGGCCTCAGTAGCCAGGTCACTAAATTGAACGCGCAATAATTGTACAATTATTGCTGTTCCTTACGTAATAAGCCCGGGCCCCATGGTTCACATTGGTCAGCCATGTGTAAACACTGGAACTAACCTCAACCATTACTCGATGATCGAAATCGTTATCAAAAAAGTAGTAAGGAATGTATATGTTGGCACTGGCCTACCAGTATGTTGGCTGTAATATATGCCAAGGGCATGAGCCCTACATAGGCTTTGTTCACAATCACAGTTGCACTGTTTCTTTGGCCTAGAAATTCTTACAAATAGGTACTTTCTGAAAAGAATATTGTGTTTTGCATCGTATCAGCCATTGAATAAAATTCTATTATATGGTATTTTTTTTATCAAACACTAACATAGCACTTTCTGGGTTTTATTCATTATTTTTTATAAAAGACCATTTTATAAAATTTATTGCAACTATGACATGTATTTTTCTGTTACTACAAGTAAACATTGACTTGACCTTGAATTATCGTTACACGTGCCAGCAAGTATATTCGCTCCTTTACCCGGGTATTCTCCAACCATAGAGCTGAACTCTACTCACAAATCCATGAAATCTCTATATTTTTGTCTACTGTTGGGGAATCACCAACAATTTAGCAGCGCTGCGACATTGGCTTTTAAGTGTAGTGTAGTAAGGTTCAATATTGCGTATATAATTGGTTATGTTAATGTTATTTTTCTGATGTTTAACACGGTTATTGCGTACGAAATTTAGCCACGTGGACTGACGTGGAGTTGTTCGAGGGCGAGCCAGTATCATGACCTTATTGATTGAAGAGCTACTTTTCTAATCGCTTATTTACTATTTAGAATAGGCATGTGTCGCAATGTTTTCCATAAGAGAGAAGCTCGTAGAATAGAATAGAATCTACTTTATTGTTAACCAAATTATTAACAAAACTCTTTCAAATCTCTTGTTTTTCTCGTAGATAAGTAGCCGCACGGTAGGCTAAGCAGCGCTTACTGAGATCGGTCCGTGGAGGGTTCAATCCATCACATACACCGACTCTGGGACCAACGGCTTAACAACTTTGTTTGTCAAAGATTGTTAAGCCGTTGGTTCCCGCTGACATTAGTAGATCCTCGATAGCCGTTACAGTAGTAAGAAATCGGACAGCAGTCTTCTCAAGAGTATTGTAATAGTTGTGGAGGCAAAACTGCACGATGCTCCCAATGACGCAAACAACAGACATTAAGAGTGTGCAAACTGGTGAAAGAAAACTTGTTTCCATTGCGGGGCAATCACGACCCTCAGTTATGAGGAACACGATGCAAGGAGAAGGTGGAGGTGCATCCGGTTAGACTAGTAACCGACTCCCAACATAGGAAATGGCCAAGCAGGCGTCAAGAAAAGGACAGTAAATTGTTTCAGATTTTAAAATAAATTAAATTAGGTAATCCGTTGAGGGCCCGAAACGTGGATCCGCGCGAGAAACAATGGCTTTTTAATTCAAATTCATTTATTACTAAATACAGTACATAAAAATACACTTTCAGATGTCAGGTGAATGCGCTGTCAACCGTATTCCACCAATGGCATGCTAAATTATAATTGCAATAATAATTAAAACAATACAATGTTATAAATTAAAATTGGAACGTACATACGTTTCATGAATTAAACTTTAACAATACAATAAATAAAAAAACTAAAACGTATCCAATGTCATAAATTAAAAAGAGGATAAAATGTCATAAAATTAAAACGCACACAATGTCATCTTAAAACTTATACAATGTCAAAAATGTATACATATCCAATGTCATAAATCAAACGTATAGAATGTCATATTATTTAACAAAATAATATGTAAATAAATCGGACTCAAATATTCAGCACAATCATACCATTATTCCCAATTTCCAATCGCATATCATTATTCCCAATCACTATAATTGTTTCGGCAGATTGCCTGACTAATATTCTTCTTTACATGTATATTGTCCGACCAGAATCTCGGTTTGCGTAATATTAGTTTCATGGGATTCTGTTAACGTTTTCTGTTGCAATCTGTTTATCTATTCTCTGTAGCTTCTGGCGTAACTGCGTCTAATAAATAAACACATGCTGCAATATTTGTTGCTTACCATTTTGTGTTCCAAGTAGAATTCCCCGCGACTCGCGAGACGTGAGGGAAGTTATTATTTGTACAAGTGTTACTTTGTTTCATAATTAATTTCAGTTTTTGTATGTCGAATATAGGACTCAACATTGCATTTAATTGTACAAAATAGTAATCATTTACAAGTAAAATTTCAAAATTTAAAAATCCCCGACATATTTATCTTGCGAAAACACCCCGATTCAAACAGTAAAACGCTCATAACTTTTGAACGGCTGAACCGATTTTATTCAAACATAGCTAAGAACACTCGACAAAATCAACTTTTAAACTAAAAAAACTAAATCAAAATCGGTTCATCCGTTTAGGCGCTATGATGCCACAGACAGACACACAGATACACAGCAACACACGTGAAACTTATAACACCCCTCTTTTTCCGGCGGGGGTTAAAAAATAGAAACTATCAGTTTCATTCATCTTTTCGAGTCGATGGTTAACTTTGTACCCCTGGGTTAATTAATCAGTGTTCTGTAAGTAGCCAAGATATAGCGCCAGCGGCATTGGTGACGTTCATTTGGACCTCAAAAGTGCAAATGTATGGGCACTTGGATACTCCAGCAAGTGTGTTATATTCAGGAGTTCAGGACAGTAGTACCGCACTCTCTTAGGGTTATCAGAAGGGTCTATAAAACCCCATTTTGCTAAGTAGTGTTTGCAGCGGCATACCTTGGTGTGCAACTGATTGTGTGCTTTCCAAATAGGTCACTGCAGTGCATTTCTAGGTGGCAGATGCTCAAGAAAGTTAGGTGGTGGTGGGTGGATTCAGCTCATAGCTTGTTTACAGCATACAGTAAACTGACTATATTCAGGCATTTCTCGGTCAGTAACTGTGAAGGTAACCTACACTAAATTCAAGGTGTTGTTTTTTACTAGCTTGTGCCCGTGGCTTCCCCCATGTTAAAGTCGGAAAATACTCCCGGGTTAAAAAGTATCCTATGTCCTTCTCAAGGGTTTTATTTTATCAGAATTTATCAAAATCAGTTCAGCGATTTAGACTTGAAAGCGTTACAAACAAACTCACATTCGCATTTATAGTATTAGTTACGATGTGTGTAGATAGATGTGGAATGTATTGAAGAGAAAGATTTTTAATTGAATAATGTATTACCGATTTTTTGGATATAACTTTGTATAATTGTCATAATAATATTATTTAATAGTACTGTAAGAGAGAGAAATAACTGTTCCTTTTCTGTAGGTATAACATAAACATATTTTATATCATATAACTAGTATAACTTAGCATAAGATAAAAAAATTGTAACAAGCAGTAAATTAAGTTATAAATCGAATCATTGCACCTATTTTGCTGATGTCAGAAGTAAAATTCTCAGAATTATAGGGGATTTTATTAGTACCAGGTAAGCTAGCAAACTTTCCAATTTCACCATTATTCACGTAGTTAGTGTTATAAAGGAAAACTACCCTCATGTCCATGATATTCATAGTCATCACTGTTAAAGGGAAAATGGTCACACAAACACAGTTTTTTTTTTTACATTTATTTTAGAGAGAACTAGCTTCTGCCAGCGGCTTCGCTCGCGTGAAAGTCGAAAATTATCCCGAGGGAACATATTCCCGGGCTAAAAAGTGTATCCTATGTGCTATTCCTGACTATAATCTATCTCTGTGACAAATTTCATCAAGATCTGTCCAGCCGTTTGAGCGTGAAGAAGAAAAACATAACTACAACCTAATTTATAAAAAAAAACACTAGTTTAAAGACTGATTGCTTCAGCAAATTTTAAATTCGAATTAAGAATCTGTTTAATCAGTTGCTTAACAGCTCAGAGAATTTTATAAATAAGTTATTTTGGCCTTTAGCTGGGACGGCGTAGCATGATGATGAAGAACTTCGAAGATAGACAACAGAACTCTTCAATAAATTACGGCAAATCTGTCAGGATAGTTACAATCGCATGTCTGTTTATTGTTTATACCATTTGAAAACATAACTTCACGCCAGTACGGTCTTAAAGGGTACGCAGATGTGTACAGTTCACCTTGGTACACTTTCATTTCACCGGTTATGTTCAGTTTCATGATATTCGGGTACTTAATCTATTCTGACATTATAGGTACCTTACGTGACTACTTGCCTAATAAGTAGGTACAACTAAAAAGTGAAAAAACTTTTTTACAATAAAATAACTACCGACTTCCAATTATCAAAACTACAAAGAGGGAAAAATAACTTTATTTTTGGAAGTCAGTGTCTTTGATGGGTATGGGTACCATTTTTTTGCGTTATGGACAACGACTTCCAAAACTAAAGTTATTTTTTACTTTGTAGTTTTTTATTTGGAAGTCGGTAGTATTTTTTTGTAAAAAAGTAATACCTATAAAAGACGTCGACTTCCAAAAATAAAGTTATTTTTCACTTTGTAGTTGTTTTATTTGGAAGTCGGTAGTATTTTTTTGTAATTTTTTTTTTTAGTCTACCGTTGCGATAACAAAATTGTACAAAGTTTAATTTATGTTAAATAATTTTATTTTTTAATTATATAAGTATAATAACTATGTTCAGAAATTAAAATGACAAATATATTGATGTGTTTAGAAGTTGCAAGTCATTAACTTATAAGATTGTCTTTTTTTGTAATGTTTGATATGACGTCATTTGTTATTTATACCATCACAATTAATATAGAGTTGTAAAATTAAGCATTTATATTTTTATTGAATAGGTACCTGAAAATCGTAATAGTTTATGTGCCATGTTGTTTAATAAATACAGTAGATATATATATTAGGTGCCTACTAACCAAAATAGATCAACAGTGGTATTGCCTAACATTTGCCAATGTTATATGAAACCTACTGAAATTATTGGAACTTGGGGACAAAACCGACCATAGACATTTTCGAAAACTGACCCGGTTTTACCCTGACCAGAAACAAAATCTTTTATTTTTAAATAATAGGTAGATACTGTAAACAATACGACGTCCTTACCTTCCATATGAAAATGTCGATGTTGGAAAGAGAGGAATAGATTTTTTAAAACACTTTTGAGCCAACATTTTAAACATTAGATTGTTAAAATTGATGTTCTGCAAAAGTCATGTTGTCTCTTTCAACACAGATGATTTTAGAAGGAGAAAAATATACAGAAATCGTTGGATCCACCCACTTTGACAGAAACACCCACCCAGTTGTTTGCTCAATACAGTCAGCATCAAAAATTAATTGCAATTCCTCATTAAACCTATGGCATATTTTCATCCACTGAGGATTAACTGAGGAGCTCGTGGCTAAATCACATCTGCCGCACGGGGTGATCTTCAAGGTTAAGTAACACTTGCCGAGGTCGGTCCGTGGATGGGTGACCACATAGGTACCGAGACTCCTCCATGCCTCACTAAGCATGTTAAGATGTAGGTCCCGGCTGTCATTTGAAGATCTTTGTCTGTCGTAACGCCAGTCAAAATCTACAAAAAACGTCTGACACGTCTTACCAAGGAGTAGGAGGTACCTATCAAACTCATCATTCTTTATTTCAATTAGGCCAATGCTTCAACCGGCTTAATTACAGACACAAACGAAAAAATAATTAAACAGACGCCGGCTGAAGGTCTCGCGCCGGCTAAAGGGTTTTGAACGGCAATTTTGGACGTCAAAAAATTAAATTTAAACGTAATATTAATTGATTCGTGTGAGTCGTCCCGAGGACGGACGACTCACCGTCGAGATTTTAACCCGAAACATTAACTTGTTTGTTTACACGACGTTTCTAAGCAGGTAGCATTTTTCTTGGAACCACAAAAAGTGTTTATGTAAGATTTCACAAGTACAAAAGAAGTCATTGTTGACGGATTGGCACTAACTGGTGTGACTGACTGTACTTTATATTTGTGACCAACAAGCGCAGAGTCATTGTAGTTCATATTCCAACGCAATAAAGACTACTTTGCTAACATTTCATTTTATAAAAAAGAACTAGTATAAAAGGAAGGGCTTAGAAATCTGTGCTTGTTTTGTGCTGATAACCTTAGTGTGAGGGTGAATAATGTGGAAGTGTTGCTGTCAGTGACATGACGTTGAGCATCGGCAGTGCCTGCGAGATTTAAATCGTAAGTACATACTTTTGTGCTTTGTTTCGATCGGTGGCAACTTTTCTTAGGTACTAAAAGGGCGAATATATTAATATGTCGGATGGACCCTTGGTAATCAACCCTGAAACCTCTTTGTTTGTCTGGTTATCCACTCAAGTGCTATAACAAAGGTCCTCGCTTCTACAGCTTCTTAAGGTTACACTAGTCAAAAATTCTTCCATACAAACGTAGTCTAGCGATTACTCCACTGTTTGACGATGTACGTTCAAAAAAAAAAAATATATCAATTTGTCTCATCATTATCTAGCCCACACAGGGCTACAAAAAAATAATAATTAAAGTTATGATCGTCGAAAGTTCCTTATTTCAACACTAATTTTAACGCATCTTTGGGCAGAAATAAATACCATATGAAGAAGGAAAGTTGCAAAACGGCCTCCATACAGGGATAGATTAGTAATTCAACAATGCAAATAATTTTATTTTGAAAATATACATTTAGTAGTTTTATCATGATATCCCAAAGCTCTGTTTATAAAACTTCGCGCGCTCGTTTTCGTCCTAAATCATCATCCATTTCGATACAAATTTGTAAAAGTGCTAATTCGTGCATTACAATCACAGCATCTATATCTTTCGCATGTATTGTCGGATGAGATAGCATGCATTTTAACCTCGCGCACAAATTAGTTCGTGCCGTCGACTGGTTCAACCTTAAGGCGCAGATATCCCTCAGTAGCTGATTTTAAAATGAGAATTACGCCGTAATTTTTTTTTTTTTTCGTAAACGGCTATTCGTAATTTTTGGAAAAAAAATATGTTACATTGGACGGAGCTCGTGGCTAAATAATAACAGCCGCACGGGCCGATCTTCAAGGTTAAGCATCGCTTGACGAGGTCGGTCGTGGATGGGTGACCATTTAAGCATACCGAAATTCCTCCGTGCCTCGGAAAGCACGTTAAGCCGTTGGTCCCGGCTTTCATTTGAAGAACTTTGACAGTCGTTACGGGTAGTCAGAAGCTTGAGATCTGACACCAGTCTTGCCAAGTGGTATCGTTGAGTATTATACCCAGTTACTGGGTTGTGAAGGTCAGATAAGCAGTCGCTTCATATAAAACACCCAGCTGAATCCGCTTAGACTGAAAGCCGACCCCAATATATTTTGGTGGGAAAAGGCTAGGCAGATTTATTATTTATATGTTCTATTGGACCATTTTCTTAATAATTAGATCTAAATTTTTTTTTGTTTTATTCTTTTAACATAGTGTAATTAATTTGTTCTTTTTAAGTTAAAAACGGACAAAAACACGACAATCGCACCAAAACCGCTGCGCGTATTTTAATGAAATTGGCACCATCTCAAAGACAATTTAATTATCTACATTTTGATTTGAGGCTTTTTTTTAAAGTCATAGAATAATAAGGAAAGTAAACGAAAAACTACTAAATTTTGAGTCGCACGGGTGTGAAACGAGTGCGCGTTTTGTCCCCCAAGGTCGTTGGTGACTGACGTCGTCAGAGGAAATCCGGTCCCAGACATCCGACTGAACATCCAAAGTCGTAATTCGAGGATTGGCTCTCGCCTATTTCCTCCTCCAATATTAGACCAATTTTGGAAAAAAAAATGGTAAATATCTCAAAACAAATATTAATTCTAATGATTGCGACCATGTCAGCTTAAAAACTTATATTAGACCAATATATAATATATTCCGTAAACTGAAAAATAAAGATATATACTGTGCCCATAAGTTTTCCTTTTTGATGATACATTATCTTTAGAAGCACAAAATTATCAAATTTGCGCTGTCCACAGAGCCTTTTTACCCGACTGCTGAAGGAGGGTAATGTGTTTATCAGTCTATGTATGCATGTATGTAAGTATGTATGTATGTATGTTTGTTCCTATATGACGTTCCAGAGACCAAACGCGTTGGCCGATTTTGATGATTCATACGTCAATCTGCGAGTGTCATAGGACATACATTAAAATTGGACAATAGAAAAATGGCGGATTTTGGGTGCCATATTGTGGGGGCCAATTTTTTTTTTCTTCCAAACCCATCGTGTGGGGTATCGAACTACAGGGTTTTAAGAGGTGATTTCAAAAATATATTACACTTATATGTTTAAGTGTATCTAATTCGAAAAAAAAACTAACTAAAAAGTTATAAATAAAAAAACTTACCTAATTCAAAAATCAAAATTGAATTAAGTTTTTTTTTTTTTAGTGTACCGATTTGACAACTCTACTGACCCAATATAAACACTAGCCTCCTATGTAGAAAGCTATCTGCTCCATTGCCGAGTGCTATAATAGGATTATACGTAATGCGTCTTCAATGCAGGCGAAGCAGCGGGCAGAAGCTAGTCAAAAATAATTATAATTGCTTCAGCAGTTGTACGTGTCTAAAAATACACGTACCATTATAACCGCGACAATCGGAAAAACCCACCAAAAATTTTTGCTCAATAGCATACCGGTGCGGAGAAAAACATCACCGAAATACTAGGGGACTCCCTCGAAAATATCTATTCTACAGACCATTGACTTGTTTTGATTCAAGATGGTTAAGATAAGGTTGTACCACAGAACAGATAAAAGAGGTTGTACCAAAGACCTTATACGTATTTCTTACTACTAGACTGTGCACCAAAAATTTTTGTATAGCTAAAATGAAATCTATTATCATACATCTAGGTTAGATATCCCCTTATAAGCGGTAGCTAACCAAAAGCGGTCCTGAGCGAGAGGGTGTCCGCTGGTAGTGTGTCCTTGTCTCACATCTTGCCAGCTCAACTAATCATTGGGTTTGGTAGAAATGGTAGAAAATTTTATATTTTCTTTTTTATGTAATACCAAAACGAACGAATAAAAAATACATTTAAATACGTTTCAAAGTCTATGAAACTTTGAAGCGTATTTAAATATTTTTAGAGTTCCTTTAATTAATCAATTCATTGTATTTAAAAAATAATTCATTAATACTGAGTAAGAGTAGTACTTTTAAATGTTTGGGCCTGGTAATACTAAATGTAGGACCACCAGGCTTGTGGAGTTTTTGGCGGGTTTTGTTCGAGTAAAATTCAGCGGCTGTTAATAGTATTCGCAAATTGATTCCTAGTGGAATAAAATTGGTGAAGTTAAGTTTCTCAAATATCTACGCAACTTGACAATATGTGAAATAATTGAGATCTTTTGGGGTATTTCAAAGCATCGTCTCAAGACTGCAGGATCATCTTATGACAACAATGGAAAAACATGGGATGTTGAAATTCTTTACGCCCGACACCATACGATAAGTGATGTAGATTCCAAAAAATATACACACGTTTCTTTTTTTTTCCTTGAATTTGGTAGGTTTAGGTAGCGCAGTTAGGTAGCATATATACATATATCGGGATACTTACACTATTGTTTTTACAATCAATTTGTCCCGTGTTATGTTTGGTCATGGTCACCTCATTAGAAAGAGACACACTACCAACGGGAGCCCTCTCGCTCGGACCGTATTTTGCGCCATAGTGCACAGTCTAGTAGTAAGAAGTATAAGGTCTTTGGGTTGTACACACCAGTACACCACATACCTACATCAGTCACGTAACCGTTAATTAATTCATCAGTCACGTCAAAGACATGATAAAAAAGACAGCCTTATTTAAAAATCTAACTATTATGATTATAGATACTGATTAGTAGATTCTAAAATCGAAAATTTCAATTAAGATTTTGTAATCCGTGCTTGGATGATTTTTTAAAAATAATTTATAAGACCCTCTGATTAAGAAGAAACGGGGGTGGTCTTTTCTCCATACAAACGTTCTCGTCTGTTTTCTCTCTGGTTTATGAACTTAAAGCAATGATTTTTTACAGTAAAATAAACATCAACTTCTTCTATGTCCCTATGTTTTCCTTTTTGGTGATATATTATCCGTATAAGAACTAGAACCCTCTCAAAATGCTCAAAATTGTCTGTATTGAGTCGCTGTCTTCAGAGCCCTAGTGAACAAATTTGACAACTATTAATGAAAAAAGGAAAACATAGGGACATAGTAAATATCCTTCTTATTCAGTTTATGAAATATCTTCTAAATCGGTCCAATATTGGAGGAGAGAACAGACGAGAGCCAAACCTCGAATTATGACTTTTTACTTATGAAAATTTGTCGAATCTGCAGTTGTCCTTATCGCACGAATTTGTGGGCGGGGTGAGACGCAAGAGGTCTGCATAATACGTACACAGACGGAAAGGTGATGCGTAGTAGTTGAAAATAATATCGATATACTAGTGTTGAAAACAGTTATCGATAAACACATTTATATTGTTTACATGTGCTGTTCGTGAGAAATACAAATAGAAGTATTAAAAAGTATTGGATACAAAATAAAATAAAGTGCATGTCTATAAAAATGTTTATTACAAAAAGTTTTCAATACAAAACAGTAAATTATATATCGGATAGGTATCCGCAATCTCTAGATCGCCTACTAGGTACATCAGCGAAATTAAACTTATTTCAACGTCAGCCGCACGGGTCAATCGATCAGGTTAAGCTTTGCTTGCCGTGGCTGGTCCGTGGATGGATGACCATCTTTACATACCAAGACCCGTCCGTGTCTCGTTCCGGCTGTTATTTTCGGCTTTTACAGCCCGAAAGTCTGACCCGTTTTACCAAGGGGTTGCATATTACCCAGTAACTGGTTGTGGAGGTCAGATAGGCAGTCGATCCATCAAAATCCTGGTATTCAGCTGCATCCGACTCTAACGTAGATGGGAAAAGGCTAGGCAGATTATGACGACGTGCTTTCTCTCACTGGTTTATTCTTTGGTATCCAACCGTCAATGATTTCTGGTAAAAGGCTAATGCCTTAGGCTTGCCACTAATGTGGTAGAACTTTTCAAATTAAATCAAATCTATCGAACTTTTCTAATAATGGTTCCATTTTTATTAACCGACTTACAAAAAAGGAGGAGGTTCTATGTTCGACTTCTTGTATGTTTTTTTTTTCTTTATGTATGTTCACCGATATCTCCGTCAATTATGGACCGATTTTGAAAGAGTATATTTCGAAATTGGTCCCATTTTAATTTGGTGAAGGTTTGATGAAGAACTTCGGAGATACACAACAGAACTCTTTAATAAATAACGGCAAAACTCTCGGGATTGCTGCAATCGCATGTCTGTTTGTTGTTTATACCATTTCATAACATAACATCACGCCAGTACGCTCTAAAGGGGTACGCAGATCTCTCATTTCACCGGTTATGTTCAAGTTTCATGTTATTCGGTTAATCTATTCTGGAGTTATAGGGACCTTAATAAACAACTTGCTATTAGGTAGGTAAAACTAAAAAGGGAAAAATAAAAAACTTTTTTGCAAAAAAATACTACCGACTTCCAAATGAAAAACTACAAAGTGAAAAATAACTTAACTTTTGGAAGTCGGTGTCCATATCGCAAAAAAATGGTTCCTACGAAAGACACCGACTTCCAAAAGTTAAGTTATTTTTCACTTTGTAGTTTTTCATTTGGAAGTCGGTAGTATTTTTTTGCAAAAAAGTTTTTTTGCCATAATGCATCGTCCCTCTTAATATTTTGAAAAATAAAAGCTTTTGGGACTACCTAAATAAAATAACAGAAATCTCGACGAGTTATGTGTAGTTGGCCTTGTACTTGGTAGAAGTAATTGTGATTCTGTTTTAATTGTAACATATTGCCTTTAAACATACATAAATCTATTTCATCATCATCATCGTCATCATATCAGCCACTGCTGGACATAGGCCTCCTCCAAGGGTCACCACATTGATCGGTCCCGTGCGTCTCGCATCCAGCGGATCCCCGGAACCTTCACCAAGTCATCGGTCCACCTGGTGGGAGGCCTTCCAATGCAACGTCTTCCGGTTCGCGGTCGCCACTCCAGATCCTTTCTGCCCCATTGGCCATCCGTTCTGCGAGCAATGTGCCCTGCCCACTTAAATGTGGCAATTCTCGGGCTTGCCAAATTCTATTGCTCGGGCTATGTCGGTAACCCTGGTTCTCTTGCGGATTTCTACATTTCTGATTCGACCACGCAAGGAAACTTCATGCATAGCCCTCTCCATTGCCCTTTGGGTAACTGTAAGCTTTCTGCTGAGGCCCATAGTAAGCGACCATGTCTCAGAGCCATATGTCTGGCAACACACACTGGTCATAGACTTTCGTCTTGAGACACTTTGGTAAGTTATAGACGAGAAGATACCGCAACTTCCCGAACACTGCCCGGCCAAGTCGGATTCGACGGTTGACCTCTTTCTCGAAGTTGGCCCTACCCAACTGGATCGTTTGTCCCAGGTAGACATAGTCACCCACAACTTCGAGTGTAGAGTATCCGACCTTGATTGGAGTGAGTGTAACATGGACATTCAACATCACCTTGGTTTTGTGCATGTTCATCCTAAGACCCATTCTTTAGGAAACTCTACTGAGGTCATCGAGCATTGTACTGAGGTCCTCCATAGTCTCAGCCATGACCACTATATCGTCGGCAAACCGAAGGTGAGTGATGTATTCGCCATTGACATTTATGCCTAGCCCGTTCCGGGCCAGAACCCTGAAGACATCCTCCAGTGCAGCGGTGAACAGTTTTGGAGATATTACGTCTCCCTGTCTCACACCTCGCTGCATAAGGACGGGTTCCGAGGTCTGATCCTGAAGTCGAACTGACATAGCAGCGTTTTTATCCAAACATTTCAATACTTCAATGTACCGGTAGTCAATTTGGTACCGTTGGAGAGACTGCAGTACAGCCCAAGTGTCGATCGAATCGAAGGATTTCTCGTATTCCACAAACGCTAAACAGAGAGGCAGGTTGTATTCTTCGGTTTTCTGTATAACCTGCCGCGTATGTGTGTGGTCTACGGAGACGATTAGTGATGACCCTTAAAAACAGCTCTAAATCCATTTATTTTTGATGAATTCCGTCTTCAGGTGACATACTTGCAATTTTATAAGGACAGTTTACCTTTATTATCGAGTCTTCACCTACCAGACCATCCGGGCTTGCCGCTAAAAAGGGTTTGTTTTCATCGCTTCAGATTCCTTTTCCTTGCCATAATTGGTAGCCACGGTTCCTTTAAATTTGTTATATAATAACGTTTCTCATATTTTGCGAACCGATGTTTTTGGTCGCATCTTACATATTCGCCCAAAATTCGATGCCGTAAGCCTCTTTAGTCTTTCAATTTCCCATAAGCTATTATCGCTTTGGCCCCAACTATTTTTCTTTGAACATCCTTAGTTGAGAGCAATCTTTCAAGAAATTTATTTTTCTTTTAATTTATATAAATCCAAAGGCAGGAAGAAAATATTTCTTCGAACTCTAAGCGACCGTAGTTTTAACAGGTTATGTAGTTCTTTTTATTTTGCTCGTTCCGTCTTTGGGATACGTCAGTTTCCTTTTTCGGTAAATCTCTGTGAATTTTTCGAACGCTGCTTTAGTTCTATATTTTTTTTTGTATATTGGCCCGGACTGCAGCCCTGTATTTTTTTTGAATGCGTGCATGAATAGCCCTTCGCTATTCCATGAAGTTACTACTCCATAACATCTTGTCTGATGTGATATGAGCCACTTCCTGCAAAGTTAATTCTTTTTCCGCCAATAAATTTAGCAATTACATTATTAAATTGCACTACAGTATTATTAGTCACGTCCAAAAAAAGATTTTCTGCGTTTGCTGTTAAGAATAACATATATTGTTGGATATTTGTCCACAATCCACAACAACAAAAGTAACGAGTGACTGGGGCGATTACAAGAAATGCGCGAGCCGCGGCCGGGAGCGTTTTGGAGGTACGCACACACTGTCAACTTACACACACATGGATAGGGCGGCCGGGCGCCACGCGCTCGCAGTTCGCAGAGCGACAGCGATAGTTTTTTCAAATACCTATTTTTCAAAAGTCTCTCCGCCCGTATTTCCTCTTAAAGACCCTCAGTTATAGACCCTATTAGTAGACGTCAGTGCTGCCAACTCGTTTAAGCAAAAACGCGCTGTTAGCTCTTTAAAAAAGCGCTAGAACGCGCTAAATGGACGCTGTCAAAAAATTGCTCCAAAAATCGATCAAATTCGGCGCCAAATTCAAACAAAACACCCAATAATTTGAGACCAGAAATATATAAACGCATTTTGCTTTTTTTTTATTTATTAAAAATACGTCTTTTATAAGAGTGACATACATTATAGTACTTGTTTTGTTTTAATAAAATAAAGTAGTAATGTGTAATGTAATTATTTTATCAAATAAAGGGATTAAATTCTCTTTTCTATCCTTCATCATCGTCTGATTCTACCACAATTGCTTCTGCCGCCGAAATAAGGTTGGTATTGATCAGTTTTTGACTTGAATTTATATTTAACTATGATGAAATTTTCCTCAACTCGTCGTTGGGAAGTTGATAGTTTGCGCAGTTACTATTTTTTAAAGAAAGTATAGAGTTTCAAAAAGCGCTAGATTTAGCGCTAGGCGCTAAAACGCGCTATTGAACAAAAAAAGCGCTAGATCTGGCGCTGAAAGCGCTAAGTTGGCAGCACTGGTAGACGTCATAACATGAGGACATTGGCCCCATACGACACTCATAACACGGCTCCCGCATCTCATTCGACGACGCTTCACTGGCACGTGGCTCGTTGAATAATGAGAAAATACGTCAGAGACAGTCACATGTTTATAAAAGTCTCGAAGACTAGTATTATATTATCTGTGACACTGCATAGCGATTGCTTAACGCGTATTCAAATCACTATAATACTCACAACGGATCTTTGTGTCTCTGAATTGGCTGCAAGAGGCTGCGCAGTAGCAATTTTTGTGTCAATATGGAAAGTGCAAATAGCATTGTATAACTGTCTCTTTCACTCGCATACGTTGGTCGCATCACCCTATCTCGCTTACTCTATGCAGTTAATCTGTTTCGTGCGCAATAGTTGACAGAGCCAACTTCAGAGACACAAAGATCCATTGTAAGTATTTATACTAATTACTACTATAGTTCTCGCCAAAATTCTTGGCCGCCCTGAAGTTGGCTATAAATGGCTGCACAGTGCCGCAGTAGTAAATTTCATACTAACTAAAACAGCAGCGAGCTACGCCATGTGCATCGGCAAGCCCACGTTCAACCCAGCCAAAAATATTGGGGATAACTATACCACAAAATAGTAAGTTTAAAGAAGGGCCACTCCCGCCGTTTAGAAAATTGACAGCTGAACTTTACAGATTCACTAGGGTTGCTACTATATTGATTCCGAATTAAAAAAAAGAGTAGGTGGCCCAAGTTACAAACATAAATACAAAGATTCGTCTAAACATACATCATATCATGCTTACATGCCTTAGAGGGTAGACAGGGCATCAAATATCCATTTAATATCACGAAACATTTAATATTACGCCACACCACACCATCACACGCCACTTAATAATGATCCCACTTAAAAAAATAAATTGTAAAAAGCTCCAAGCTCGACAAAAATATTAATGTGAAAAACAGGTACCTAATAAAATCAAAAAACCAAAGATGATCTTAAACAAGAAGAAAATTATGCTGTGCAGTCGGAGGAAACATATTTGTAAGCTGTATGACTTGAACCTTATTATTTATGACAAGTTCCCAATTTCATCTATAGGCTTAAAATAATTTATTATAATCCTAGATAATGAATTTCTAATTTGTCATCTTGAAAGATTAATGACCTTTATAACTTAAAAATAATTGAAAGAAAGAATTAAAAACAAAAAAAGTAATTAAAAAAAAAAAAAAAAAAAAAACGTTGCCCCACACTAGGAATTTCTTCCTGTATCGTGGGTGCGTTTACAAACATATAAACTCACATACACAAACACCCAGAGCCGGAACAACTATCTGTAGGTCATACAAATATTTGCTCCGAGCGGGAATCGAACCCGCGACACGCAGCGCAGCAGTCAATCGCTCAACCACTGCGCCAACCGCACGGTTGCTGCCCCAGAAATTCGGTCTGTAACAAATAATTAAGGTAACCCATCCAATGCAACCAACCTCGTTACAGTACTTAATGTATGAATGACGTGACAAACGCCTGCACAAAGCAATCATGACAGCCGCGACTGAGCTCGGTCCAATATTGCCCAATAATAGTTACTTGAATTGGGAGTATTCACCGTTTTTCCAAAGTTCATTGACCCCCAAAGGCCATGCCTAGAGCCCAGAGACACGGTAAAGGAGACGTCGACGATGTCTGTTAACTAGCTGCTCGTCTTCATCTAAAAGTATGCATTTGTGAACTTATTCACAAACTAGTGATATCCAGCCAGTCTATTCTATAAAAATCTTATTGTGAAAACAGATGAAGTGAGTTGTCAATCCAGCTTAGGTACAATGACATTTTCACTTCAAGCATAACTCACCTAATTCACGGTGACGTGTTTACAGAAAAAGTTACACAGTATAGAACTATTGTAGTGAACCAATAATCCAAACATGGAATGACAGTTAATTTTAAGGTCACCCTAACAGCTGATCTGATCGAAGCCTTGTCGATGACATGACGGACGTGAGTATGAGCCTAATGCCATCAAGTGCTTCATTAGAAGTATACAAGTAAAATTTCACAATTTAAAAAACCCCCGACGCATTTATCTTGCGAAAACACCCCGATTGAAACAGTAAAATACCCATAACTTTTAAACGGCTAAACCGATTTTATTCAAACATAGCTAAGAACACTCTCGACAAAATTACCTTTCAAACAAAAAAAACTAAATCGAAATCGGTTCATCCGTTTAGGCGCTATGATGCCACAGACAGATACACAGATACACAGCAACACACGTGAAACTTATAACACCCCTTCTTTTTCCGGCGGGGGTTAAAAATACGTATGTACAGAAAGGATGCCATTAGTTATTATTATAACTTCATCATAATGGCTGTTGTGTCCACTTGGATCACATTTGTGGCTATTTTTGATTACACTTTATTCTTAATTCTTTATTGTACACCAAAACAACATAAAATACAGTGTGATAATAAAGTACATTTGCAAAGGCGAGCTTAACTCAATGTTGAGTTCTCTTACAGCAAACCCTAGGGTGACAGAGAAAGATGACATTATAGAGGGCAGGATCCAGTGTACAATTTTAAAAGACTTAAATAAGGTAAAAACTGACGACGAATAAAATAAAATATACTTACTAGTATGTATATAAAAATATATATTTATGTATCATGTCATTGCGCTAGGAAATGTTCCTTAATCTTCCTCTTGAAGACCTCCAGAGAAGGGCTGTCGCGTAGGGAGTGCGGGAGAGAGTTCCAGAGACGCACTGCAGTAGCAGAGAAAGAGCCATCATTTATTCTCAGAGGGGGTGAGTACCTATCTAATGGTTGATTGCTTTGACTGCCCCGTCGTCGGTCTTGTGGAGTTGTGGCCCCGGGTTCGATTCTCAACTAAGTCGGTTAGTGAATTCTCCCATAAGGAATATCTCAGTAACAGTACCTATAACATCTAAATTTCTTCGGGTAAACGAGAAAATGTAAAATAATCAAAGTTTAGGTATTAATATTTTTCCTTCTGCATTCAATTGCGATTATGATGCACTCTGATCCATTGTCTAGTAAAACAATTCCTACATAAGGAACTAGCACACTGGATCGACCGACCTAATGCTTATTCACGCAGCCGCACGATACCTATAACCGCAAAACAAAATAAACCGAATTCATAGCGTAGAAGTTATTGAAATTATTAAACTTGATCCTGGGAAGCCTGTGCTTACCCCTTTGGAGTATACAGGGACGACATTGTTCGCAAGCACACCAGCGCCCCAGCCAAAGGTAACTGAAGTTCACCGTGTGGTTTAAGTCACTAAGAGTGTGACAAACCCCTCCCCAACCGTCACGGACATGACATACATGTTGATTTCCACTTATTGCTATGGCGGGTAGAACCTGCCGAGCGAGCATCACAGTTTTTCCTCCCAAACTGTGATAAAAAAAACCTTTTTTACAAAAATTACTACCGACTTCCAACTAAAAACACTACAAAGTGAAAAATAACTTTATTTTAGATTTTGGTGTCTTTGGTAAGTACCAATTTTTTTACTGGCGTGATATTATGTTATGAAATGGTCTATACAATAAACAGACATGCGATTGTAGCAAGCCCGAGAGATTTGCCGTTATTTATTGAAGAGTTATGTTGTATATCTCCGAATTTCTTCATCAGATTCTTACCAAGAAATAAATATATTTTAAATCGGTCCACAATTGACGGAGATATCGGCAAACACAAAAGAAAAAAAAAAAATGTAGTCGAACATAGAACCACCTGCTTTTTGGAAAGTCGGTTAAAAATGTGTGACTGAAGACTGTGTCCCAGTAGGCCGTGCTCGCCCGCCTGGGATGGGTCTTCTAGCAAAGTACATTGTGTTGGTGAAGTCAGATTAGCTGTCTGTACCATTACTTGTATCATGCACGGAACCCTGACCAATGTATAAGGGTTATTATAAGTGCGTAGATCGCTTTACTACGTTTTACTCATTATTGTGCAGTATTGAATTGAGATCTGTGCATCTAACGCGCGTGTGTGTGGCCATGTCCTAGAATTTTGATAAATAGAAGGTGGTGATAGATGGGATACATGATTTTGTAAATAGCGTAAGTACCTACTGATCCTTTTTTACTATATGTTTATTTATTTACACATAGGTGCATGTCCTTCACTTCCTGAAATAAATGGTTATGGTATATACCAGGCCCCTCAGAAAGTATTGCGAAAAAAAGTTTTTATATATGGGAGACTGGCCAGTTATAATGTTTTTCGAAAATATGATTATTTATAAGTAAAAATAAGTAAGTTCCAATTTCAAAATTTCCCTCCACATTTTTTGCGAGTTAATTCAAAGTATTGTGTCTCACTGAAATATGGATCTGCGCCGGGAACATTTTAGAGCTATGATTTTATACGATTTCAAGTGTCGCCTGAAACCGGATGAATCGTACGATAGACTTCAAATGACATTCATGGATGAAGGCCCTTCCAAGGCAACCGTGTATCGTTGGTATAACGAATTCAAGCGCGGTCGACCAACTTTGGGGGATGACGAAAGAAGCGGTCGCCCTTTGACGGCTGTTACCGAAGAAAACGTGCTAGCAGTGAAAAATTTAATCCAAGACAATAGGCGAATTACATATCAGGAGATTCAACACATATTGAAGATTGGATCGGGAAGCGTTCACGAGATTCTACACAGCTATCTTCGCGTGAGGAGGATAGTATCACGCTGGGTGCCGCACAACCTCACCGATGCTCAGAAGCAGGCCCGGGTGGAATGGTGCCGTGATATGCTTAACAAATTTGAAGCAGGCTCGTCTCGGCGTGTTTACGACATCGTTACAGGTGATGAGTCCTGGATTTATCAATACGACCCAGAAACCAAGCGCCAGTCGACTGTTTGGGTGTTTCAAAATGAGCCAACGCCTACCAAAGTCAAGCGATCTAGAAGCGGGGGTAAGATTTTGATCGCTAGCTTTTTTAATTTGACTGGCCACTTGGTATCAATTCCCTTACGGGATCAAAGAAGCATTAATGCCGAATGGTATACTACCAAATGTTTGCCAGAAGTTTTCTCTGTTATAAGCAACAAGCGACCAAACACAGGGCTCCGCGGGCTACTGCTCCACCACGACAATGCACCTGCGCACACCGCACTCAAAACGAGGGACTTCCTGGACAGCACGCCAGTCAAACTCCTGGGTCACCCTCCTTACAGCCCTGATCTAGCACCGTGTGACTTCTTTTTATTCCCAAAAATAAAAAATCAGCTCAAAGGGATACAATTTTCGTCGCCGGAAGATGCGCTGGCTGCGTTCGAGCAGGCTGTAAACGAGGTGTCTGCGGCGGACTGGAAAAAGTGTTTTGAAAACTGGTTTAGGCGCATGAATCTTTGTATAGAGGCTGGTGGAAAGTACTTTGAAAAGATTTAATAAAAATATATGTACGTATAGAACAATTTTTTTAGTTTCGCAAAACTTTCTGAGTGTCCCACGTAGTTAACAAAGAAAGCCTATACTTACTGGTATTTTTAGGCCTTGAGGCATTGGTCGGTTTGTTTGCTTATCTCTACACAAAGTAGGGCACATCAGATTTTTTTACAAGCTTTTTATTAACTTGCAATGTACGAGTATACAGTATGTTCGGGTCAAATCTTGCAACTGAATTTTAAAACAGTTAAATTTTGTTAAAATTTTCCGTATGTCAAAATTTCAAAATTTATAAAACCCCCGACACATTTTTTTCCGGCGGGGGTTAAAAATATTTGTGCACAGAAAATTTTATGGCTAAATTTTCTTCATAACTGAAATAGCATCAAGGAGTTTCAACATTGATATTCTGGTTCCGAGCGGGCGCACGGCTAGTACTGCGTTAACATTGGGGAATATAGACGTCTTAAAAAACTCATTATGTATAAGTAATTGGTCGAGCTTCTGGTCGAGTCTCAAAGTTCACTTTACCATTGTCAATTTTTTGTTTGCCAAATTATGCTGCCTACGTATTATAGCGGTGTTGTGTCTTGCGTCGTGGCGTGGCGCGGAATACACCAATCATACAAATCTCAAAATCTGTTCAAGCCTACCTCATATCACAACGAGTCTTGAAGCTTATCAATTGCGTCATCCTAGGGCGCCACGCCACGAGCCACGACACGCCACGTAAGTACGAGTATGTTTCCGCTCTTAAAAGATTTGGGGTTTCCCGCGATAAGCGATGGCGCCAGATGGCGCCTTTGACCTTGTTGTTGTACACTTTTTTCTTATTATTAAAAAAACTAGTTTTGTATTATGATTAAAGATTATTTTAAAAACACTAAAAGTTTGTTTTAATTTAAAGTCACAAAACTATTTTTTTTAATTTAAGTAGGTAGTTGCATAATAGAAAATAAACTTAAGTAAAAATAAAACAAAATTAATAAGCAAATAGCAAAACTCTATTTTGTTGCTACTGAGAAAAAAAATACAGTCGAATTGAGAATTTCCTCCTTTTTTAAGGGGAGTTATTTTTTCTAAGTCTGTCTTATCTTGGGTCAATAGTAAATTAAAGATTTTTAAAATGTTTGGTGTTCCCCTCGGGATATGATGAAATCCCCGTTCCCAGGCCAAAATGCGTGGTCGCTTATTCCTACGTCCACCTGAGTCATTAATTATGGCCTAATATTTATGTAACAAGTTGTTTGTATTTCTCATGCCTTTCAGTATTGTTTCGGTAATTTATGATCTTTTTGTATTCAGAGAATTATGTATGATGCCATTCTGCCTATTCTCTTTACATAATTATGTATGTTCTCTTAAAAGGTAGACTGAAAATATACTTACTGCCTACGAAAAAGGCTAGGCAGATAATGATGAATATATACTGACAGATTCTTTCAGAAAAACCTCACTGCTGTTATTTCCGTACCGGACAATGAACATAAGGAATCGGACCTAAGACTTCCGCAGTTCAATAGTTTGGGTTATTACTAGACTACTCTATGTACCAATAGATCTTTCGTAGGTACTCTATGGTTTATGATATAGTAGGTACAAGCAATTATACGCCCTCTCTATTTTTTAACCAACGAAAAAAAGGAGGAAGTTCTCAAGTGTTGACCCATATTATTTTTTTACAGATAAAATTAATATTTTCACTATTACTCTAAAAGATTGCAGTATGCTCCTTCTGGGACTGTCCGGTAAAAAAAATTTGATGAATGAAAAACCCAAGACGGATAATAAAATACTAGCAGATTACCTTTTGACCTCTCTATTAATAAAAAAACTGGCCAACTCGCGCACGAAGGGTTCCGTACTATTATCGCAAAAAACGGCAAAAAAATCACGAGAGCCCCACTAAAATAATCATTTTATTCTGTTTTTAGTATTTGTTGTTATAGCGGCAACAGAAATACATCATCAGTGAAAATTTCAACTGTCTAGCTATCACGGTTCATGAGATACAGCCTGGTGACAGATGGATAGACAGACAGACGGATCGCGGAGTCTTAGTAATAGGGTCCCGTTTTTACCCTTTGGGTACGGAACCCTAAAAATATATTTTCAACTGAATGATTGGTAAATGATGTCATTATAAGTAAATACTTGATAACTGTTCTAAGTACCTATACTATCTACCCACCTAGTACTTAACAAATCCAAAAAAACGGTTTATTTTTGCGAAAAGATATCGAGTCTTTTGACCATGACAAAACAATAAAATTAAATACGAGTATTTTCTTCACCCTGTGTAAGTTCAAAGAGTAGGATACGGATTGTTTCCCTTGCATTGCATTTTTTGATTCATAATACGTTCAAAAATCCGTCTTGTCGACTGCGTGAAACACGCAATGGATATTGTTGATTTACCAAAATGAATGGGATGGTGTGTGCTCCGTGATTTCAATCACAACAGTGAGAACAGTGACGGCTTGGCCAGCGCAAAAAGCGCGACGAATTCACAATACATGATAGGTAGGTATAGTACGTAATTCGCGGACTAATTCTTCCGCGTATATATAGTCAGGAGCTTGCAAAATACCCGCAGTCTTGAAGCGACTTCAGTGTCATGCGGGTTTCCGTGAACGAAAGTGTACCCAAATTAATTTTACCCGATATCACTATGGGTTATGTCAATGTGAGTATTTTTATTAATTTTTAGAAGTACATTTGTGTACCATAATAACTTGAAAAAATACATGAACTAGCTTTTTAGTTTACCGTGCATTGCCATCCAAACACACCGTTTACGCAATTTCAGCTCAATCCGTTGGGAATACCACTTTTTTTAAGCGACTTCAAAAAGCAGCTCAATTCTGTTAAATATTATGAACGCACCTAATTGTAGTTTTGTTTAAGTACTGCTGAACGCACCCATAGTGTTCTGCCATCTTGGCTCTATGCTCTGTCTGTGAATACTGTGTTATAACAAGATGTAAGAATGTGAATTATAATAAATATATAAAGGAGTCTCAAGTGTTTGGAATAACAAGTCCTCCAGTTCTAATAACATAAAAGGTCATGGGCTCAGGAAGCAGCCAGATGGCACAGTTGTAAGTTTGTTTTGCAAAAACAAGATTTTTTTTTAAACTCACGGAACAGAAAAAAAATATGGCGTCCTCATCTACATTCCCAATATCACTGCCAATATTTAGTGGTGAAAATTTCTCTAGTTGGCTATTCCGCATAAAAAGTTTCATGGAACTGGAAGAATGCTTGGAAGCACTTTCACCAAAAAACGAAGGTATAACCCAAGATGCTTTCAACAAAATGGACACGAAGGCGCGAAACATAATCATACAAGCGTTGGCGGACAATCAACTTGAATATATTAAAGATGAAAAGACAGCGAGCAAGATGATTGAAAAACTAAAAACTGTTTATGAAAGGAAAAGTACACTCACAAACATATTTCTGAGAAAACAACTTTTAAGTATGAAGTGCAAGGAAGAAGAAAAACTGAAAGACTACTTCTATAAATATGATAAAATTGTAAGAGAAATTGATCACATTGCAAAAATGGAAGAAACGGACAAGGTCACTTACCTAATTATGTCATTACCAGAAATATACCAACCATTAATTACTGCAATGGAAACGTCAACAGAGATCCTAACAATGGAGTATGTAAAAAACAAATTGCTGGATGCGGAATTGAAATTGAAGAATAGAACCACAAAGCAAAGTACTTCATTTAGCTATGCAGCATTTCAAAATAAAGAATGTTTTAACTGTGGCAAAATGGGACATATCGCAAGAGAGTGTCGCAATACATCTCGAGGAGGAGATCGATATCAGACCAGAGTTCAGCAAGGAGGACAAGGAAGAGGACAACACAGAGGAGGACAATATGGCAGAGGACATTATAATGTCAGACAAAATGAAGGAGTATGGTATGGTGGACAGCATGGGCGAGGACAACACTACAGTGAAAGAGGACAAAATAATTATGCAAGCAGAGGTCGTAGACGAAGTGGTCAAGGACAAGGACACCAAGCAGCAGCAACAGCAGTAGAAGAGGAAAATGAGGACAGGTTTATGTTCTTGACAGGTATTGAAAACAATTGTAATTATGTAGATAGTAATTTAGTTGAGTGGGTGATAGATTCTGGTTGTACAGAACATCTAATACAAGAAAAATTTGTTAAAAATATGACTAATATACATGAAATGGACAGAGAAATGAAAATATACTTAGCTAACGGGGAATATATAACGGCAAATAAAAAAGGCACTATTAATTTGAAATGTAATGGCAATGGGGTAACTATAGAAGCGGTGATAGTTCAAAATTTGAAATTTAATTTGCTATCTGTTAAGAAAATTATAGAAAACAATTGTAGTGTAAATTTCAGTGAAAATTATGTGGAAATCTTGAACAACAAAACACAAAAGAAACTATTAGGTAAAAGTATAGGTAAACTGTTTGTCTTAGAAATGAAAATATGCCTTTCATATAGTGATTCATGTTGCAGTGCAAGTAATTCAGAGTTATGGCACAGACGTCTAGGTCACCTGAACAACAACAGCTTAAAAATTATGAATTTACCAGTTACCAATGGAACATGTGGACCCTGCATGTTAGGCAAGTCGACCCGCTTACCATTTAACACCGTACAAAAGCCGAGGTCACAGAAGATCGGAGAACTTTTACACACAGACGTGGCAGGTCCTATGTCAACACCTGGAATACACGGTGAGCTATACTACCAGTTAATAATAGATGATTTCTCACACTTTTGTGTGGTGTATTTAATGAAACTGAAAAGTGAGGCTACCAACAATTTACTAGATTATATAAGACAGCTAGAAAACGAAAAGGAAACAAAGGTCAAGTATATAAGATGTGATAACGGTGGAGAATTTAAGAACAACAAAATAGAGAATTTCTGTCGTAATAGAGGCATCATAATACAATATACACAACCTTATTCACCACAATCTAATGGGATGGCCGAGAGGATGAATAGGACATTGTATAATAAAGCAAGAACACTAATGATAGAAACTAAACTGCCGAAACACCTGTGGGGAGAGGCAGTAGCATCTGCATGCTATCAATTAAACAGATGTCCAACATCAGCATTAAATAATAGGATACCACAAGAAATAATGCGTGGCAAGCTAGATTTAACAAAACTAAGAACATTCGGAAGTAAAGCATGGTGTAGTATAATACCAAGAGGTAAAAAATTCGAACAAAGAGCGAACGAAACTCGTATGCTAGGATACTCAGCAGCAGGTTATAGACTTTGGGATCCAGACAATGATAAAATAATAATTTCAAGAGATGTGAGATTTGATGAAAATGACTATGTATATAAAGAGGAAAAGAACAGTAACCGAAACAGTACTTATCAATATTATGAAGAAGCAGAAGAAGGATTAGTAGAAGAAACTGATGTGAAGAAGAAAAGCTCAGAGGAATCAAAAGAAGGACAGAGAAGTCAGAACAGAGAGAGAGAAAATAATTTGGATGAACAAATACAGCAGAGAATGGAAAATACAAGTAAGAACAATGAAAATGATGATATTGAAAGAGAAAGTGAATTTATACAACCAAATATGACAAGAACTGGAAGGACAATAACTGCACCAAAGAGATTGGATGACTATGAGGTTTATACAGCATACTGTTTATACACAGGAGATCCACAAGATTACAATACTGCAATGACAAGAAAAGAAGAATGGGAAGAACCTATCAAGAAGGAAATAGAGTCACATGAAAAATTAGGCACATGGGAAATATCGAACCTACCAAAACGTAAAAAGGCAATTGACACAAAATGGGTCTTTAAGACGAAACAAAATAATGTTAAAAAGGCAAGACTAGTCGCCAAAGGTTTAATTAAAGAATACTTAGGAATGCAAATTACTAGAAAAAAGAATACAATTGAAATAAAACAAACAGAACTAATAAAGAAAATTTTAATTAAATTTAATATGCAAGACTGTAGACCTATAAATACACCGATGGAAGTAAACTTTAATGGACATTATAAAGAACAAGAAATAATAAATGTTCCATACAGAGAACTAATAGGATCATTGTTATACATATCCATAAACAGCCGTCCAGATATTACATTTTCGGTCACATTTCTGAGCAGATTTCTTAACAGACCCACTACTGAACTATGGAAAGCAAGTAAAAGGATATTGCGTTATCTTAAAACTACTATGAACAAAGGATTAATATACACAAAATCGGATACAAAAAATATAACAGCCTACTCAGATGCTGATTGGGCAGGAGACAGGTCAGATATGAAAAGCACAAGCGGTTGTACTGTTTTCTACCGTGGTAACTTAGTTTCTTGGTTCACCAAAAAGCAGACATCTGTTGCATTGTCTACTGCAGAGGCCGAGTTTGTTGCAGGTGCACTATCTGTAACAGAATTAATCTATATCAAGGGCATATCAAGTGAACTTAATTGTACTAACTTGAAGTTGCATCTACTGATTGACAATCAGAGTGCAATAAATATCATAAAAAACAATGAAAATAGCAAGCGCACTAAACATATAGACATAAAATACTATTTCATTAAAGATGCTGTACAAACTCACCAGATAAAACTTTCTTATGTACCAACTAACCAAAACATAGCTGATGCGCTAACAAAATCATTATGTCAAACTAAACATGCATATTTTTGTAATAAATTAAATATTATGTAACTACTCTGAAAGAATACAGTGTTAAAGAAAGACTTTAGTGTAGTAATTTGTAACTGAAACTGACTGGGTACTTTATACATAAATACCTTAAAATTTGTTGTATACTATATAATAACTTTATTATATCCATAGACATGCTAAAGCTAAACTATGTAAATGATACTACTATACTGACTAAACTATTGCTATAAACCGAACCTAGTGTAAGACATTTTTTTTAACTATAATTCTAGGTATGATTTTGTAATTCAGTGTTGTAAAAGACTATAGATAGGGACTTTAGCAACATTTTATTTTTTGTCTTATCAAAAATTTCATGTTGAGGGGGAGAAATACTCTCAAATTATTAATCTTAATATGATATTGATTTAATTTTTTTTGTTAAAGGGAGATAAATGCTAATTTTTTTTAAAATATGTTGAGGGGAGATATACTAAATATGTGTAAAGGGAAGATATTTTAAATATGTGTTAAGGGGAGATATTCTAAATATGTGTTAAGGGGAAGATGTAACTGTATTTTTTTTGTAGATTTGTCCAATTACAAGTAAATGTTAAAAACTAAATAATAGTGTTTTAAGCCTTGTATTAATAATGAAAAACATTCACTTTGTAATTGAGGGGGAGTGTTAAATATTATGAACGCACCTAATTGTAGTTTTGTTTAAGTACTGCTGAACGCACCCATAGTGTTCTGCCATCTTGGCTCTATGCTCTGTCTGTGAATACTGTGTTATAACAAGATGTAAGAATGTGAATTATAATAAATATATAAAGGAGTCTCAAGTGTTTGGAATAACAAGTCCTCCAGTTCTAATAACATAAAAAATTCGACTTTATTTTTGTATATGTAATAACTCAAAACTTTTAACTAGGTGAATCGATTTTGATGATTGTTTTTTATTTGATGTGGTCCCATTTAAATTTGGTGAAGATCTGCAATGATGAAGAACTTCGGAGATATATACAACAGAACTCTTCAATAAATAACGGCAATGCAGCAATCGCATTTCTGTTTATTGTTTACGCCATTTATAACATAACATCACGCCAGTACGCTCTAAAGGTGAACGCAGATGTGTGCTGTTCACCCTGGTACACTCTCATTTCACCGGTTAAATTCAAGTTTTATGTTATTCGGGTAATCTATTCTGGCATAACTTTGTGCATTATATGTATCTTATTATAGAACTTGTTAATTATTAACCACAACAAAAAAGTGAAGAATATTAATATTTTTACAAAAACTCAACCGACTTCCAAAAAAAAACATTACATAGTTAAAAATAACTAAAACATCGGTAGTCGGTGTTAGAAAACAAAAACAGGAACACCGACTGCCGAAATTGAAGTTATTTTTCACTTTGTAGTGTTTTTTTTGGCAGTCAGTTTTATGTTTCTGCAAAAAGGTTTTTATAAATCAGTTCCAAAATAAATAAAAACTTTAAAGAGAAAAGGTGGCCGGCCGAAAGAAACTTAACTTATAACAAAAGTTTTCCTAGGTTCGCTTGCCGGGTTGAGCAACTTGTGGTTAGGTTTTTACTTTTGGAATTGGCCAGTAGCAGTTCGGTGCGCGGTGTCTGGGTTCGTTCCCGGTTGTTGAAACTTCTGCCTAACCCTCGGAGAATACAAGCATGATGTTGTGTTATGTACTTATATCCTTTCTTTTATATACAGGGTATTACCGAAAGGTGTACCAACTCAGACATATTTTAAAAACTGCTTCTACCCATGTTAAAAACTTCTTCAAAAAAGAAAACATTATAATAATAATATTACATTACATTATATGTCGTGGTGGCCCAGTGGTTAACATCTCGCCTCTCGTGCTTGAGGTCGTGGGTTCGTATCCCGGCAAGTACCAATGTGACTTTTACAATTCATATGTACTTTCTAAGTTTATCTTGGAAATCGCTGATCGCTGACAACGGTGAAGGAAAAAATTGGGAGGAAACCTGGACTTATAGTGAGTTTATTATAAGATTGTGCTCCATTTGTGTAATTTCTGCAACGCGTTCCAGTGCGAGGATAAACTAATAAATAAATAGCATAGACATTCGTAACAACAAAAAAACATACTTACCTACTAATTTTGATCAGCTGATGATAACTTTTGTACGGAAAGCCCGATATTTTTTTGGGAGTTGACTGTCTTCTTTGAAGCAAGTTGTTTATTTCCAAGGGCAGAAGCAACTTTTAAATTATGACACCTTTCTGTAACACCTGTAGAAGATCCATCTAACTGGTACAGGATGGTTTCTACCTCACACAGATATATAGTATAGTTACCGTGCTCACACTTGCCACAGTGCCAATTAACGGTTTCACTTACGTTAACCTATCTCCATGTAGGTACTGTCCAGTTTCGGACTGAACTCCATATTGCCTAGCAAACTTGGTCACGCGGTACGGAAGCCAAAAGATGCTGCTGTAGTAGGTATTATATTATCTGTGACGAAGCGAAGACTCCTTTCAATGGATTATTTACGTTTGTTTTATTTGTTTGTTTCTTCGCAACACAATAGGTACCTACATCCAGCATTGTGACCTGTGATAGTTATCTATGACAATTTATTGAAGCTATAAATTCAAATTGTTATGTTTACCTACCGTCAATCACGTAGCTTGTAGGTGTGTTATTCATACATGAGTTATCCTAGAAACACAGGCCAGGAAAACCTGGCCTTGGTTTTACCTTACGCTTCTTTGTAAGGGACAGCGCTGAATCGGCGCAGCAGAGCGTTGTTTTCACTGCCAAACAAATATCAACCATTCATCCATTGTAATTAAGTTAAAAATTAACGACCGATAACGCATCAACGTGGATAGAGGTGCGAGTCTCAGATTATTTATTTTGGACTTCATTTCAAGCAAGGTAAAGTTGATATTTGTTTGGCAGTGAAAACTGAGTTTCCTTCGATGTCCCGTACATATTCTGTTACTCAAATATTCATCCCATCGCAGCGAATCTAATGAATTATTAATTAACTTGTGGATGTCACCGGTTCATTTGAATGAATGAAATGAAGTCATCACCTAATTTGACTTTAGGAACCATAGATTGTTGCGACCTTACGAGTAGAGTTGCGCTCTTGCGAGTATAATATTTCTTACCATAGATATTACATCTCCGTAAATAATATATAAATATGAGTTTAATAATAAATCTATAGTGATATCGAAAACGCAGACGCGGGTGCTTATTGATGGATGTGAAATGTCTTCGAATTTTGGGTTCAGGACATAGGTACCGGTTGCCTCACGATGTTTTCCATCTCCGTTGTGGAAGAACATTTGTGTGTTCTTAAAGCTGGTAAAGCGTCTAGTTTCGGTTCTTGCGAAAAAAATGTGTTGTCTACGCACTACACGTCCGTGTCCATGTTTTGAGTTCCGAGTTCAAAATGTTCTGAATTATGACGGATAGATTTCGGATGTAGTTCGTAATCTTCCTTTAGTAAATTACTACACGGCTACTTCGGAACCGAAATTTCACGGACACAGATGATCTAGTGCGTATAACCGCTTTTATAGGATTGAACCTGTGGCCCATATAGTGCAGAAGCCGTCATGTGATTGTGTATGCCAGACTGTAAATCTTCGTAACAATAGAGACTGTCGTCGTGACGTTCCCACAACCTAAATAAGTATATATATCTACCTGTTATCAGTGATAGCGTTATCAACGCCGGCCGCTATAAACAGGCATTCTCTCAGTTGTTTGACAACCGGAGAGCATTAGGTATGTTGTTTTGTTGTTATTAAGAGTTCTTTAATATAGTGATATTTTGTCTGCAGTGTCTAATATTGTGCAGTGTGCTAGAGAACTAAAAGTCTGGGTACCTAGGACAAAGACTGGATAGTGAGTGGCTAACTTAGACTCGATGTTTGGTGATGTCCTGCTTAGCTTGTTATCTGATTGATTGATTGATGTAAGAGAAATATCTTCAAAACAGTTTTTTTTGTTAACGAAAATATTGTAGTTTTTTTTTTTTTGCATCTTAAAATATCTAATGTAGCTACAGTCGTTAGGTACGTAAATTACCGTTCAATTTAATATACAAAAGCTCTAACTTTATCAAAATGATATCTTAGGCTGTTATGTAAGTAGGAAACCATTATATTCTCCTTTTTTTTGAGAACCGAAATCGCATTTTCATTTATATATTCATCCATTCATTTTTGACCTGAATCATGGTGTACCTACTTAAATAATCATTAATTACTAGGTAGTCTATTACTGAATGAAGTAAAACAAGATGGCTAAGATAAGGGAATATTTTAATCCAATTGGGCTAAAGAGAAATGAATTACTGTTGAATCGCATTAAGCATCAATTTTCGTTATTTGGTTTAAAAATTCAGTCTCATCAGTTCTTATTAATTTACTTAGTCTTAAGTAATGATCCTGTTACCAATTTTCCATAGGCATAATAGCCACAACGGATCTTTGTGTCTCCGAATTGACTGCAAGACCTATGTCAATGTTGAAGGTAAAGATAGCATTCACTCGCTCCCTCTCGTTCTCTTTCACTCGCTTACGTTTGTCGCATCGTCCTATCTCGCTTACTCTATGCAGCATACTCGATGACAAACTGTTTCTTGCGCAATGGTTGGCAGAGCCGACTTCAGAGACACAAAGATCCGCTGTGACTATTATACTCAATGCCCTTTTATGTTTAGTGGTAATTTGACGCAAACAGTTAAATTTGATGAGACCATCGTAATTTGATGCCCTCATGTTAGGTATGGCTAGAGACCACAAGCCATGGTCATCATCGCCAGATATGGAAGGCAATTAATGCTAATGAGTTAGTTAGTCATTTAAGTAATGGTTTATATTCTACCTACTTGTCCCAATGGTTTGCCCAAGGACGAAAATACACGTGCCAGTAACTTGCATAAAAGTGTGCAAGTAACTTGCATGCCATTGTGACATTCTTATGCAAGTTCAGTTAAGTATGGCGGCATTTGTGATTATTACATCAAAAGCTTACATCCAAGTATCAACATTGCCTGTGTGTTGGATACATTATAAGGATCCTGTGACTGATAACTCGAACTGATGGCAAGACCTATGCGAACCCGTATACAAAATGCCTCAAATACGAACATATTTGAGAAGAACAATGATTTTTCGGTGATATAGTGAAACAGGAGTAGCCTAGGTACCTATTATATAAGGATCTTAGGCGGCATTATGTAGTTTTGCCCACCTCCATGGGACAAAAGGTGTAAGTTTATGTACCTATGTATATGGTCAAACAAGGGCTTGTAATTCAGGTAGATTTCTAGGAGTTATCTACATAGTCATGATATGCACGATATCGCGGGTCATTAACCAATTCACAAAGGTTTCACGCCATAAAAGAATATTCTCGAACAAACGACATGAATTAAGTACAACTCAATCAATTAACACAGATTTAATTAGTGAATCGTTATCGAAGGGAGTGGCACCTGATTGTGACAAACAAACACAGCACAGCTGATAACAATTAAGCTTTACATAATAGGTACAATCAGATCATTTGTTGATAATGTTACATGTTTAGGTACCTACATAAATGTATATGAAAATTCTCAATCTTACCGCGAAATTAAGCAAGGCACGTTTAGGTGTGAACGTGTGGAGGTAGTTAAATTATGATTCTCCTGCGATGCTAATATAATGTCGAAAATAGTTGCAGGATATCACCATAGAAAGACGCATTTTGAGTAGACTGTCATTCAGCATACACCGAGACGAGACGCGATAGCTAAACAATATGGAACTTTGTTTACTACAGAAAAAGGTACACATTTCAATAAGAGAATTAAAATAAAAGAAACCCCGCATTGTGGCGTCTTGGTGTGAGCTGGCACTTAGGGTTAAAGCGAAGCGCGGCGACACATATTCACCTGTATCTCCACCACGTAACGCACAGCTTCCTATCAAGACAAACAAAAGACCCACGAATCCACGCACCTCCTAGGCGCAGGAGAAATAGATAGAAATGGCACCGGGCGCGGACATGGCGGCATGTCGGGCGGCTTCCTATTCCATTCTAATTTCAAACTAAATGCATGGAAATAAAGCGCCAGTGCCATGTCCGCGCCCGACGCCATTTCAATGTGGCCTGCGCCCAGAATTAACGTTTCGCTTCGACTCGACTGTGCGTACTATGACCGTTACGGGCGGAGAATTCGTATTTCAGCCAATCAGTTAATAGTCTTGTCTGATAATATTATTCAATAGATTTTCGTCTCCGATCCACCTGTTATTGGAACCAATAAATCAATATTTCTGTCTTTGTCCACAGAGTCCACCTCCAATCCCTTTCCCCAAGATGTCGAAGCGCACCGGCTTCCCGACCACCACCACGGGCCTGACCTACCGCGGCCTGGTGGAGAATATGGCCATCCCCGCTGAACTGCACGAAAGGCCTGATGGCAAGCCCTACGCCAGCTTCGGGTCTACTGTCCCTATCCATTGCTGTACTCCAGAACAGGTGAGAAAAAGAGAGTTAGCGCTCCACAACAGCCCACGGCTATGATGCGAGATTGAACGCAGAATCTTCACTTTGTATGAACATAAGCGTGACGTCCACTTCTCGCCACTGCACGCTACGCGTGGATGAAGCTGTAAACAAATGTACCGCACAGCTAACCCTGGCAAACCTCGCCTTGGATATTCTACATAAAACAAGACGGTCATTTACAGGCGATTATGGCCTGAATTGCACTGAACTTGGTTCAGCAAGTTCAATGCAATTTTTACTAACTTACAACTTAACAACGACTACCCTGAAAATGAGACTGGCATTCTGGCTGTTAAAACCGGATTTAAAACTTATTCTAATACTTTATGTTATGTTTACAGGTTGAGAAATTAGCTCAGACGACCCATCATTACAGCGGCATCTTCACTGAGCAGCTGCTGGCGCCACTGGGAGAGCTGGTGTTCGTCAGGATCGACGAGAACACCGCTGAGAAGGTCAGTACATACCTAAATAATCAGCTTACAATGTAAATCACTCGTACAATCCAACACTTTCCAGTGGGTTCCAAATAGTTACCAGTATCAGCACAAAATCAATCTCCCCTCGAATGCAACTGCGTCCCAAATATGCGAGAGGTCAATCCTAACCGTCCTATTAGTATTATCGCACAGCTTATCTCTAGCTTCAGTTCCAGAAAAGTTATTTTGCCATGTCTTGAATATCACATATTGTATATTGTCGCCTTTTCTATCATCATCTAGAAATTTCGCCTGTATCGTGGGTGCGTTGACTAACATTTTAGTCTCACACACAAACAGACAGACCCAACAACGACAACTTTCTGTAGGCCAAACAAATATTTGTTCCGTGCGGGAATCGAACCTGCGGTACGCAGCGGAGCACCCAGTCGCTGAGCTTCTGCGCCTATCGTGCTGTCCTTCGATTCCATTTATGACTTTCCGTTCGCTTTGTGCACTATGCTACCACTACCTTAAAAGCCGCGGCTCATTTTCTATTTCCTTTCCACCAACCATAAACTATAGATCTCTATCTCCTCCCACCAGGTGTTCATCAACCGCAGCAAGCGCATCCTGGTGCGCTCTAGTGACGGCACGCTGGCTCAGTGGCGGTTCGCGCCCACCTTCGAGTCAGCCAACGTGTACATCGCCGGCACGCCCATCGTCAACCAGGCTGGTGAGCTCGTCTCCGTGGTCACTGCCAAGAGGGGGAATCACTATGCTGTGTCTACTTTTGAGGTAAATATTTAATGTGATCCATAAGAGCAGAGAGGATGGTCGATGGGGCGGAAACAGTCGTAGCGTTGGATGATCTCTCACTAGGTAGACCGAGGAATATGTTCAGCAGTGGACGTCTTAAGGCAGAAATGATGATGATTTTAAGCGAATTCCCGCCGCATTAGATGTTGCAAAGCAAAAATAAGAAATTGAAAAGGTGACTGGTTCGTACATACCTACACGTTAGCAGTTACTATCTAAATTTAAATCTCCAATACCTTTCTAGAACAGCGGGATCCTTTCAAGTTCCGAAACGGCCACAAAGTCACGATTGTGTTTTATAAATATTGTGGCAAGTTTGCAAGATAAAAACAAAATAAAAGTGAGGAATCTGTGTAGAACACAAGGGATTTATATGTTAACTAGCTGACCCGCAGCCTAATTGTGTAAGTTAATTCGGCAAAGGAAACAATCTGTTTCTTGCCCAAAAACACACACATACACTCTGAAAACGAAATAAGTTGAATAAAGATTCAACTTCTTTGTGTATGTGTGTTTTTGGGAAAGAAACAGATTGTTTCCTTTGCCGAATTTACTTATACAATTAGGTTGCCGGCTAACGTTGTTTCGCCATAGAAATAACAAAACACCAAACATTCATTTTATTAATTAATTGTACTTTTATTCTACCAACCCTACCCTACCTTACCTACCTACCTACACTACCCTACCTAGCTACACTACCTATGTAACCTACCTACCCTATCCAACCTCCCATTTTTTTTTGTTTTTAAACCTTCCCTGTATTCTGGCGAACATAACAAAAAAAGAATTATTAAAATCGGTCCAGTCGTTTTTGAGTTTTAGCGAGACTAACGAACAGTTATGTAAACAGTATGTTAATAAAATTTAACAAAGTACTTTCGTTATTCCAGGGTGAAGGCGGCTACTTTGACACGACAGAGTCGTGGGAGGTGCAGCACATCCCCGAGGGCGCCGGCGTCTACGGCAACCAGACGTTCTCGTCGCGCGACGAGCTGCGCGCGCACGTGAGCTCCCTGCCCGCCCTCGGCGCCCCCCCGCACGGCCCCCCCACCCCCCTCCTGTTCCTGGGGCACACGCCTAGGATCGTGCTCGTGGCCAAGAACGGCCGACAGATCTCACATCAGTACTTACACGGCGTTCTTACGTCGCAAATTGAATATGTTTGAGTTATGTGTTAGTGTTTATACAGAGCATTCGTTTTGTGAGCACAAAACTTATTTGCATAAAAAAATTCAATAAGGTTTAATTTGGGCGATCTTACAGACATAATGTTTCTAGTGGGTGAGAGAGACGGAGCTATATCAGAAGATTAGTACTATCCCTTTTTCACAACGGAATTATGTTGACATTAACATAGTAAGACCCCTGATCGTAGATTCAATGCAATCGAATGCTGGCGAGCGAATGCTTACAGTACGAACACACCCTTAGCAAATTGGCGGTTACTTTTGCCACGACAGTTCATTGTGACAAAGTTGCCACTGATATTATATTTTGTTGGTAGCTGATTTCAGTTAGTTTTAGTATTGATATTGTAGTTTAATTTATAAAAGCCTTACCATTTTGTACAAATTATTATATTATTTCTTAGATATACTCGTAATTTCAAAAGTCCGTTTGAGGTAGCTACACAACTTATGATGTGATCGATAAAATAACGAAAGAACAAATATTTTAATTATTTTAATAGTCCAAATGTGTAAATATAACTCGGACGAAGGAGGCATATGATATTATTATAACTTTTATACTTATCGAAACAGTGTTAATTTCTACCCTTTCAACAACGGCTGGTGGTTGGTGATTTCTACTTTACTGTAACACATTTTCAAGAATATGGGATTTTCCGCTTGATTAGCAAAACAATATTTTCTTTTTTTTTTACAAGCTTTTTCCTATATATTCAAAATTGCATTTTCCCGAGAAAGTGTGCAAATTTTCAGCTCAATTGAACACCGGGCATTTTAACTTGACATCTTTGATTACTTCAACAAACAGACACCGGCAGCCTAATTGAGCCTAGAAAAAATATTGGGCTCTTTCGAAAAGAGTGTCTTCACCAACGAAAGCGTCCAAATTTTTTTGGCAACACCTAATTATTTAAAGAGAAATTGACATACTCTTTCATGGGTTCAAACCCTTTGCCTTGCCGAATTCATGCAATTAGGCTGAGGGGCAGGTAAAGCTAAATAAATGGTTGTAATGGTGGATGCCATCCTAATATTAAACTGGCACGTAAATTTTACAAATTAATACATTTTGCTCGAAGAATTGCCAAACTTAAGTGGCAGTGGGCAGGGCACATTGCTCGCAGAACGGATGGCCGATGGGGCCGAAAGGTTCTGGAGTGGCGACCGCGAACTGGAAGAAGTTGCGTTGGAAGGCCTCCCACCAGGTGGACCGATGACCTGGTTAAGGTTGCGGGGATCCGCTGGATGCGAGACGCACGGGACCGGTCAATGTGGCGACGCTTGGGGGAGGCCTATGTCCAGCAGTGGACGTCTTTCGGCTGATATGATGATGATGAATACATTTTGAATTGAGCTGGGAATCTGAATGTTTCGAAGTCTTTCTTTCAACACATTAGGCGTGGTCCAAACATCATGTTTCTGCAAGTCGTGCACAATGTGAATCACCTAGTGCGCTGTACGTTTTTCTTTCGTTCCCAGACGTGTGCGGGTGTTGTGCCAACACCTTCCACGCACGTCCGGGGAAGAGAGGACAACATATAATGTAATAGGTGATTCTCAATGTACATGACTTGTATTTCGTCCTAGATTTCTACCAGATTACAACTAAAAACATACACCATTGCAACTTTAGTTCAAGACCAAACCTTCGAGCCAGACTGGCTCAGCCAATTATACTCAGAAAACTGTTAAGTTCTAAGAACTTTACCGGAGTCTGAATGAGGTTCGAAATGTAAAAAAAAACTGGCTTGAACGTTTAAGATTGAACTAAAGTTATATAATGTTTTGTTGTTCATAACTGAAAAAGATAACGTATCAACAAAATATATCAATTACAATATAATTGCCATGTGATTGATATAAAAATAATTTTGAGTCTAGATATAGGCGATAATTTTTTGATCATCCATTGAATATATTTCCCAGTGCATTAAGACTTAATTAAAATTGTAAGTACATATTGATACTAAATTACAGAACAAAAGTTGTTACATATTTTTAACGAAAAAATAAATGAAAAACCGAATATTTTTTTGTCTTTTATTTAAAAAATAAATACCAAATTTTAATATTTACAAAATATAATTACTTAATCCCTTACACAGTAAGAGATAGGCAGTCGCTCCATGTAAAACACTGATACTTAGCTGAATCCGGTAAGACTGGAAGCCGACCCCAACAGTAATTGGGATAAAGGCTAGGCAGATGATGAATCCCTTACACAGTAAGGCACTACAATAATAATTAAATATTACAATTATTATTAATAAAGTTTATCATAAGCGTATTCCGCTTGATACATGGAATATTGAGTCTTATTTCTATGCAGATAAATTTAAAAACCGATTACCGATTCAACCGCCGCATACTCACATTTGAATATTCGGCCATAACTTTCCCATAACCAAAATATTTAAATAAATAATACAGTAATACAGGTGTCGGCGCGGATTAAGAGCGCTGGGTGAAAGTGGTGGGCTGATTTGCGCATGTGTACAGTCACGCATTACTAAGAGCGATTTGAACTAATTATTTGTTTGTACGCAGTTAAAATTTTGTGAATAATGGATATTTAAATAGCAAATTTTAACACAGTGTGGTTAAGGGCCAGCGCTCACTGACGGCATGGCACGGCAAAGGATTTTGTCGAGGACAAATGATTTTAGACCTTATTTTAATATTGAATTTAGCGCTAAAATTTCTTTATTTCTACACGAAAGCCGCGGCATGCAGTGGCATCATTTGAGCGCCGGCCCTAAGGCACATAGGCCGAGCATTTTTAAATCATCATCAACTTCATCTGTTTATTTTTTTATAAAACAAATCACATCGTAAATCATTTTACAATGCATGTCCTCGAAAAGAGCGGTTTTCCAAGCAGCCAAACTGTGCGGAAAGTGTCACTTTTTTTCACTAGTGCTTTTTACTTTCCTGTACTTTTTTTAATTTTTAACTCCAACGTCAGCCCGACGCATAGAGTTTTTATTATTTGAGAAAAGTTTTAAAAATTAGTTATGTACAGATTATCATTCATATAAAAGGTAAAATAAAACTAATACTTTATTTTAGGCGTTTTTAATTACTCTAGATTTAGATTTTGATCAATAAATTAATTTTAAATATTCATTAAATATGTTTGGCAGAACGTATATTTTGCTCGTGCCTTATTGCGTTACGATGTGACAGCTATTCGCACATGCGCAGTAGATATGCCCGAGGAACTATTAGTTAATCTGTGGATATGCTGAACGCGCTTGAATAAGCCCGCCATTTTATTAATTTATTTATTTCCTCGCACAATGCATAGTAAAATGTTGTATGATACACGTACGTAAGATGATTTCCGACTCGTGTCGATTTATCCACTCACTCACTTCGCTCGCTCGTGAATAAAAATGCCACTCATCGGAAATCACCTACCTTCCGCACTTGTAGCATAAATAACTATTTCGTGCTTGCCTCGTCAACATTTTTTTTTCGGCATATTTCATCGACAACGAAAAGAACGAATTTATGAAACACTATGGAACGGAACTTCTTATTTAACACAATAATGCGCTCGTGTACCTAGGGGACACGAGACGTGTGAGCGCGGCGAGACGGGGGAAGGACGACTGATTGACCAATAAGAGGCCGGCGCCGGCCGCTCCCTTCGCTGCACCTCGCCCCCCGCCGCTCAGACCCGAAAATCGACTTCTGCGCATTCAAGGTCAGCGCTCTTAATCCGAGCCGATACCTGTATGTAATACTACTTCTTCCCCTTTGAAACATGATAGGACACTTAAATTTTAATATACGCTAAAATTTCATAAGGCATTAAGTAAGACAAGCTTCGCCTAACAAGTCTTTTGGAAGCCACATGTCAACTTTAAAAACTATCAGTTCATTCAAAATTTTAGTCGAAGTTTCACTGCTGGGACACAGGTCTCCTCTCTGTGAGTACATTAATAGTTATACACAAAGTGTAGGTACTTTATTTCAGTAAAAAAATAAATATTAAAATAAACAAATAGCAGCCTTATGTCATTGAACATACAGTTCATTGTGATGCAACACGGAGTGTAATCTTATGTCTTCATTGGTATAGACGGCACGTGTTGTCAACTTAGTGGGGCACTCTCCCCAGCAGCAGCAGTGCGCACGCAGTCCGCTAGTCGACGTACAGCCGCACCAGGGACTGCTCGGAGGCCCCAGCAGCAGTGCGCACGCACCGCTAGTCGACGTACAGGCGCACCAGGGACTGCTCGGAGGCCCCAGCAGCAGTGCGCACGCACCGCTAGTCGACGTACAGGCGCACCAGGGACTGCTCGGAGGCTCCAGCAGCAGTGCGCACGCACCGCTAGTCGACGTACAGGCGCACCAGGGACTGCTCGGAGGCCCCAGCAGCAGCAGTGCGCACGCACCGCTAGTCGACGTACAGGCGCACCAGGGACTGCTCGGAGGCCCCAGCAGCAGCAGTGCGCACGCACCGCTAGTCGACGTACAGGCGCACCAGGGACTGCTCGGAGGCTCCAGCAGCAGTGCGCACGCACCGCTAGTCGACGTACAGGCGCACCAGGGACTGCTCGGAGGCCCCAGCAGCAGTGCGCACGCACCGCTAGTCGACGTACAGGCGCACCAGGGACTGCTCGGAGGCCCCAGCAGCAGTGCGCACGCACCGCTAGTCGACGTACAGGCGCACCAGGGACTGCTCGGAGGCTCCAGCAGCAGTGCGCACGCACCGCTAGTCGACGTACAGGCGCACCAGGGACTGCTCGGAGGCCCCAGCAGCAGCAGTGCGCACGCACCGCTAGTCGACGTACAGGCGCACCAGGGACTGCTCGGAGGCCCCAGCAGCAGCAGTGCGCACGCACCGCTAGTCGACGTACAGGCGCACCAGGGACTGCTCGGAGGCCCCAGCAGCAGCAGTGCGCACGCACCGCTAGTCGACGTACAGGCGCACCAGGGACTGCTCGGAGGCTCCAGCAGCAGTGCGCACGCACCGCTAGTCGACGTACAGCCGCACCAGGGACTGCTCGGAGGCCCCAGCAGCAGTGCGCACGCACCGCTAGTCGACGTACAGGCGCACCAGGGACTGCTCGGAGGCTCCAGCAGCAGTGCGCACGCACCGCTAGTCGACGTACAGGCGCACCAGGGACTGCTCGGAGGCCCCAGCAGCAGCAGTGCGCACGCACCGCTAGTCGACGTACAGGCGCACCAGGGACTGCTCGGAGGCCCCAGCAGCAGCAGTGCGCACGCACCGCTAGTCGACGTACAGGCGCACCAGGGACTGCTCGGAGGCTCCAGCAGCAGTGCGCACGCACCGCTAGTCGACGTACAGGCGCACCAGGGACTGCTCGGAGGCCCCAGCAGCAGCAGTGCGCACGCACCGCTAGTCGACGTACAGGCGCACCAGGGACTGCTCGGAGGCCCCAGCAGCAGTGCGCACGCACCGCTAGTCGACGTACAGGCGCACCAGGGACTGCTCGGAGGCTCCAGCAGCAGTGCGCACGCACCGCTAGTCGACGTACAGGCGCACCAGGGACTGCTCGGAGGCCCCAGCAGCAGTGCGCACGCACCGCTAGTCGACGTACAGGCGCACCAGGGACTGCTCGGAGGCCCCAGCAGCAGTGCGCACGCACCGCTAGTCGACGTACAGGCGCACCAGGGAATGCTCGGAGGCCCCAGCAGCAGTGCGCACGCACCGCTAGTCGACGTACAGGCGCACCAGGGACTGCTCGGAGGCTCCAGCAGCAGTGCGCACGCACCGCTAGTCGACGTACAGGCGCACCAGGGACTGCTCGGAGGCCCCAGCAGCACCAGTGCGCACGCACCGCTAGTCGACGTACAGGCGCACCAGGGACTGCTCGGAGGCCCCAGCAGCAGCAGTGCGCACGCACCGCTAGTCGACGTACAGGCGCACCAGGGACTGCTCGGAGGCCCCAGCAGCAGCAGTGCGCACGCACCGCTAGTCGACGTACAGGCGCACCAGGGACTGCTCGGAGGCCCCAGCAGCAGTGCGCACGCACCGCTAGTCGACGTACAGGCGCACCAGGGACTGCTCGGAGGCTCCAGCAGCAGTGCGCACGCACCGCTAGTCGACGTACAGGCGCACCAGGGACTGCTCGGAGGCCCCAGCAGCAGCAGTGCGCACGCACCGCTAGTCGACGTACAGGCGCACCAGGGACTGCTCGGAGGCCCCAGCAGCAGCAGTGCGCACGCACCGCTAGTCGACGTACAGGCGCACCAGGGACTGCTCGGAGGCCCCAGCAGCAGCAGTGCGCACGCACCGTTAGTCGACGTACAGGCGCACCAGGGACTGCTCGGAGGCTCCAGCAGCAGTGCGCACGCACCGCTAGTCGACGTACAGGCGCACCAGGGACTGCTCGGAGGCCCCAGCAGCAGCAGTGCGCACGCACCGCTAGTCGACGTACAGGCGCACCAGGGACTGCTCGGAGGCCCCAGCAGCAGCAGTGCGCACGCACCGCTAGTCGACGTACAGGCGCACCAGGGACTGCTCGGAGGCCCCAGCAGCAGCAGTGCGCACGCACCGCTAGTCGACGTACAGGCGCACCAGGGACTGCTCGGAGGCCCCAGCAGCAGCAGTGCGCACGCACCGCTAGTCGACGTACAGGCGCACCAGGGACTGCTCGGAGGCCCCAGCAGCAGCAGTGCGCACGCACCGCTAGTCGACGTACAGGCGCACCAGGGACTGCTCGGAGGCCCCAGCAGCAGCAGTGCGCACGCACCGCTAGTCGACGTACAGGCGCACCAGGGACTGCTCGGAGGCCCCAGCAGCAGCAGTGCGCACGCACCGCTAGTCGACGTACAGGCGCACCAGGGACTGCTCGGAGGCCCCAGCAGCAGCAGTGCGCACGCACCGCTAGTCGACGTACAGGCGCACCAGGGACTGCTCGGAGGCCCCAGCAGCAGCAGTGCGCACGCACCGCTAGTCGATGTACAGGCGCACCAGGGACTGCTCGGAGGCCCCAGCAGCAGCAGTGCGCACGCACCGCTAGTCGACGTACAGGCGCACCAGGGACTGCTCGGAGGCCCCAGCAGCAGCAGTGCGCACGCACCGCTAGTCGATGTACAGGCGCACCAGGGACTGCTCGGAGGCCCCAGCAGCAGCAGTGCGCACGCACCGCTAGTCGACGTACAGGCGCACCAGGGACTGCTCGGAGGCCCCAGCAGCAGCAGTGCGCACGCACCGCTAGTCGACGTACAGGCGCACCAGGGACTGCTCGGAGGCCCCAGCAGCAGCAGTGCGCACGCACCGCTAGTCGATGTACAGGCGCACCAGGGACTGCTCGGAGGCCCCAGCAGCAGCAGTGCGCACGCACCGCTAGTCGACGTACAGGCGCACCAGGGACTGCTCGGAGGCCCCAGCAGCAGCAGTGCGCACGCACCGCTAGTCGACGTACAGGCGCACCAGGGACTGCTCGGAGGCCCCAGCAGCAGCAGTGCGCACGCACCGCTAGTCGATGTACAGGCGCACCAGGGACTGCTCGGAGGCCCCAGCAGCAGCAGTGCGCACGCACCGCTAGTCGATGTACAGGCGCACCAGGGACTGCTCGGAGGCCCCAGCAGCAGCAGTGCGCACGCACCGCTAGTCGACGTACAGGCGCACCAGGGACTGCTCGGAGGCCCCAGCAGCAGCAGTGCGCACGCACCGCTAGTCGATGTACAGGCGCACCAGGGACTGCTCGGAGGCCCCAGCAGCAGCAGTGCGCACGCACCGCTAGTCGATGTACAGGCGCACCAGGGACTGCTCGGAGGCCCCAGCAGCAGCAGTGCGCACGCACCGCTAGTCGACGTACAGGCGCACCAGGGACTGCTCGGAGGCCCCAGCAGCAGCAGTGCGCACGCACCGCTAGTCGACGTACAGGCGCACCAGGGACTGCTCGGAGGCCCCAGCAGCAGCAGTGCGCACGCACCGCTAGTCGATGTACAGGCGCACCAGGGACTGCTCGGAGGCCCCAGCAGCAGCAGTGCGCACGCACCGCTAGTCGATGTACAGGCGCACCAGGGACTGCTCGGAGGCCCCAGCAGCAGCAGTGCGCACGCACCGCTAGTCGACGTACAGGCGCACCAGGGACTGCTCGGAGGCCCCAGCAGCAGCAGTGCGCACGCACCGCTAGTCGACGTACAGGCGCACCAGGGACTGCTCGGAGGCCCCAGCAGCAGCAGTGCGCACGCACCGCTAGTCGATGTACAGGCGCACCAGGGACTGCTCGGAGGCCCCAGCAGCAGCAGTGCGCACGCACCGCTAGTCGATGTACAGGCGCACCAGGGACTGCTCGGAGGCCCCAGCAGCAGCAGTGCGCACGCACCGCTAGTCGATGTACAGGCGCACCAGGGACTGCTCGGAGGCCCCAGCAGCAGCAGTGCGCACGCACCGCTAGTCGACGTACAGGCGCACCAGGGACTGCTCGGAGGCCGGACAGCGCGTCACGGGGCACGCGGAGCTGGCGCGCACGTGGCGAGAGATGCACACGTAGCAGAATATGTAGCTGGAAGCAAATCATTATAATATTTATCTTCAGTAACAATTAAAGTTTAAAGTGTCCTATATTACTTTATTTTTTGACCGCGTTACTATTCCTAATCACCTTCCTGATAGCCAGAATCAACACTAGCGACCATAAGAAAAGGTCTGGTATTTTTAATAAGCTCTTAAGACTTTAAATTCCGAAAACATTTGTCCTACTATCCTACTACAATTATTAAAATCACGCCTCAAAAGGATTTGAATTTTAGGGTTCCGTACCCAAAGGGTAAAACGGGACACTATTACTAAGACTCCACTGTCCGTCTGTCTGTTACCAGGCTGTATCTCATGAACCGTGGTAGCAAGACGTTGAAATTTCATAGATGATGTATTTCTGTTGCCGCTATAACAACAAATACTAAAAATAGAATCAAAAAAATATTTAAGTGGGGCTCCCATACAACAAACGTGATTTTTTTGCCGTTTTTTGCGATAATGGTACGAAACCCTTCGTGTGCAAGTCCGACTCGCACTTGGCTAGTTTTTATTATTTCGTTAGTGCGGTCTCTTGGGCACAGATAATATAATACTACAAGTCTAGCGCCTAACTGTGTCAGTTCCTGCGGTATGGGAGCAGTACGGGAGGGGTGTGTTTACGAAACGTCAAACGACGCCAGTGCTGCCAACTTAGCGCTTTCAGCGCCAGATCTAGCGCTTTTTTAGGTCAATAGCGCGTTCTAGCGCCTAGCGCTAAATCTAGCGCTTTTTGAAACTCTGTACTTTCTTTAAAAAAAGAGTAACTGCGCAAACATTCAACTTCCCAACGACGTGTTGAGGACAATTTTATCCACAGATAAATATAAATTCAAGTCCAAAACTGATCAAAACCAACCTTATTTCAGCCTCAGAAGCAATTGTAGTAGAATCAGACGATGATGAATTAATTTTACCCCTTTATTTTATAAAATAATTGCATTAAAACGTAACTACTTTTTTATTATTACTTAACAAGTACTCTAATCTCTTTTATATGACATAATTTGATTTAATAAAAAATAAAAATCTGCGTTTATACATTTATAGTCTCAAATAATTGGGCGTTTTGTTTGAATTCGGCGCCGAATTTGGCCGGATTTTTTGACAGAGATCATTTAGCGAGTTCTAGCGCTTTTTTAAAGAGCTAACAGCGCGTTTTTGCTTAAACGAGTTGGCAGCACTGAACGACGCGTAACTTCAGTTGGGCGTCAGGCTTGCTGTCGTCAACACGTGTTAATTGGACAGGTCGCTTCAAGTAAAACGCACACGGTATTCGCAACCAAAGATGAGTCCTCAAACTAAACAAGTTGTTTATAAAGTGTACGAATATTTAAAACAAAAAAATTATAGCCCAATTCTGCTGAGTTTAAAGATGACATTATATATATGGACGATATGGATTCAGATTAATCTAATTTAGAATTTCTGTTTAAAATAATAATATTAAAAAAATATTAATATGTAGCCACACGTTATTTATTTATTTACTATTTAATTTTTTGTACTTATCAATAAGCTTGGAGACAACTGCGAGACTCGATTCCTGAACTACCTATTTATAATATTTACCTACAAATTTGTCCGGTGTCCGGTTGCACTTGTCCGGTTTTTTTGTTTTTATTGTCACAAGCCGAAATAAACAAACAATAAACAATATTTATTTGTTCAAGACACACGTATACAATACAATCATTGTAATAAGGTTTAATAAGCCTTATCATTGTATGATTGTACCTTAAATTAGAATCATTAAGTTAGTGGCAAGATACAAAATATGTGCAACTGTGCTTAAACTAGGAGGATTCCTGTGCTATAAGCGCCAGAAATATTAATTAATTTGACTTAGGTACACGCTCGTAAATATCATAAGCATGTCGTAAGAGATATCTGCATTCAAATGTATCACGTGTATAGCGAGACAGTTAGGACACGTCATGTCACGTCACTTGTCACCCCTCTCGTGCCGCTCCCATACCTCAGGAACTGACACAGTTATGCGCTAGACCTATAGCATACAGATGCCTCATCCCATACAAAGAAACCGCGCCTACGTAACTAGCGTTTTTCATCTGATTAATCTTGTTATTTTTGTAAGTACATCAATCGCGTTCGATCCCGTTTCACGGCAATAGATGCTGTTACATATAGCAGCGACTTGCAAGTAAGGATATACTAGGTTCGTGAATATTTTTTTCTGTAAATACAGTGAAGGTTCGTTTTATAGTAATTTTTTTTTACAGCTTATTTGCACCAAAATGTGTTACAATGCTAATTTTAACAATTGAGTGGAATGCCTCAGAAATTTAAAAATGCGCCATCTATTAGCATCAATTTTAAAATGATCCGTTCAAATAATCTTTGAAATGTGAATTAAGAGCCCAATATTCCATAATTTTGTACTTAGGAGAGTTGATTAAATAAGAAAATACAATTTTATGTTCAATTCCAGAAAATGATAATTTTACACACAATTCTATTGAAATGAATGTACATGTCGCGCCATCTAGTGAGATTTATTTGAACCAAATTTTCTTTCTTAGCAATGAGACCCCGTGTCTTGGGGTAATATCGGATATACACGTGTGACTCAAAGTCAAATATATTTATTTCAACTAGGCCATTAAGCGGAACTTTTGAACGTCAACAATTAAAATTTACAAGTCATAAAAATTTATTCTACCGTGCATTCGGTAAAGTAGCTTGTTATGGAGAAGAACGCAGAAGAGACTCCATAAACTGACACCGGCATGGTCACCATCAGGGATTTTAAAAGTGAGAACACAAAAAAAAATACGCTAATTAGTCGAAATTAGCCGCCAAATATCAGAATTAGACGGTAACTGGTTCAAAAGTTTGGCCGGTCTGGGGAACATCTCGTCAGCTTGACCACATTTATAACTCAAAAACTAGGGCATCTAGCGAAGATGTTTTCGCCCAGATTTAGTAGCTAATTAGTCGCAATTTTTAGTTTAGAAAATATAATGAGTTAAATTTTTAAGGTATAGTCCAAGAGCTAGATCGAAGAGCTTACGAAAAATTGCCAAGAATAAAATAGCGACCAATTATTTGTGTTATCGAAATTAAAATTCCTGGCCATGCCAGTGTTAGTCACACGATACACCTGGTTGAAACGCGGGCGGTCTCTGGCAGAAATTAGTTTATTAATAAAAGCAAGCTCACCCTGACACCGGCAGCACTGTAGGTATCTTCCACGTCTGCAGACATAGAGGACACTTGTTCTTCCACCGAAGGGCTCGCTCGTCTCTCTGGAACATCCAGTATACATTTTTATATCGAGTGTAAAGCACTGTACTATTATTTATTCTGTGGTAAAGGTAAGTCAAATAAACTTATTGTAATATAAAAACTTAAACGAATAATTAATATTTAAGATTAATATTTAATTTGACATGAAAATAAAAAGATTTACGTATTAGTACATTAAACAAAACAAATAGAAAGGGAATAGATAGCTAAAATGTTAATAGATAAGGAAAATATTTTTATTTGTAATAATATTGAGCGCTATTCCTCTCTCCTAGACACTGACTGTATCTAGAATGTTGCTGTGCCCGACAGGGTCCATAATTGTTTCTGTAACTTATATTTACCACCTGTGTGTACATTATGGATGCAATAAATTTAATTTGAATTTGAAGTTTAGTTAGATGAAATAAACACAGAACCAAACATTTTTGTATGAACCAACATATAGAACCTGCCTAATATTGTAACATCTCTCTCACACACTAAGTAGCTCTACCTATGTTTACAAAAAAATGCGCGTTCAGCACCGTACACGTGACGTTCTTGTAATTTCAATCACAACTCTTGTCCAATTCATGAATGGATGCATACGAAGTTTCAGTTCAAAGAAAAAAACTTACAGCAGGCGGTGGCGGCGCCGGTAGAGCCTGCGCAGGCGCAGCCCGCGCGTCCCACCAGCGCAGGAACTGCACGCCGAACGCGCCGTACTCCACCGCGCGCAGGGCCGCGCCGCCCAGCATCGGGAACGTCACCACTGCGCTCCTGTACCATACACAATGTGCTATAGTCCAATCACACTAAAATTTGTGTGTGTGTGTGTTTGTTAGTTCTTCACGCTTCGCCCTTGGGATAATTTTCGACATTCACGCGGGCGAAGCCGCTGGCAGAAGCTAGGAAGAATATAAATTACATCCTCCTCCTTGCATCGTTACTCCGATGCCCCCAGTGTGCAGTGTGACCACGAAACGGTCCAATCTTTTTATATTTTATGTTTCTTCTTTTGCTCTTACTTTTAGCGACAAGCACAGCTTCAGAAGCTTCAATATTCAACGAGCATACAGATGCCTCATCCCATACAAAGAAACCTTAACTAGCGTTTTTCGACGGTCTAAACCGATTATTTTACTAAAAGTATGTCGACGCGGTCGGTTCTCTTCCAAGCGATAGATGGTGTTAGCAGTGACTTGCAACTAAAATGGTTTACTTAGTTCATTTCTTTAAAACAGTGACAATTTGTTTTATAGTGTTTTTTTGCACGTTTTTACAATGACATTGTATTAAAATGTTACAATGTGTTAAACATTCGAGCGGAATGCCTTATTTATTTAAAACCTCGCCATATATTGAAATGAATTTGAAATGATCCGTTAAAATAATCTTTGAAAAGTGAATTAAGAGCCCAATAGACCATAATTTCGTGCTTAGGATTGTTGATTAAACAAGATAATAGATAGTTATGATCAATTCTAGAAAATGTTAATTTTACACAAAATTCAATAACAAATCAATACATATCGCGTCATCTAGTGTTTTTTTTTCTGACTGTGGTTTGTTAGGCAGTCAAAAACTACTTCTGCACTGGATCTTAACCCCTTCAGGACATATTTGACTTACCCAATCTGTCCTGTAGCCACACTCCGGAGCAGATCCCCCCAGGTGTGTTCCCCCTGGTCTCTGGGCGGCGCATCCTTCAGGGTCAGCCCCAGCGCGGCCAGTGCGGGCGCGTGTGAGGGTGTGCTGCCTGCCAAGTAGCGCGCTAGCTGCACGAGGCGCGTGCACGACCACACTGTGTGGAGGATGGAGTACACGTGGACGGCTGCGCGACGGACTCTGTCTGAATGGGACTGCTAACATAATAGTAGTTTATGCAACGGTCATATAATAGGGGTTATCAAAACACGAATAATAGTATTACACGAGTGTTTTAATAACTAATTATATGCCGTTGCATACACTATTTTATTTTCACTCATACAGTTGAAATAAAACAAAAGTGGAAATGGAGAAAATATGTGGTATGGTGGGCAATTTAAATGCTCATTGCGCATGACTGCGCAGCGCGCGCATCCATAGACAATGTCACTATTTTTCTACATCCCATACGCGACAATAAATCAAAAAGTTATTTTATGATGCAGTTGTGTGAAAATCGTTATCAATGGTTATCCACGAAAAAAAGTATGTAAATGTGTGATAAACAATATTTTTGAATTCATATTTGGTTTTGTGACTGTAAAATAAATTATATATAAAACCTGACTTGTTGGTCTAGTGAGCGCAAGCGCTGCTGCTGAAGTCATGAGAACGGAATCAAATCAATCAAAAAAAGAGTTTGGATGTGTGCTTGGTTGATGGAAATGTGCTTCCCTATTACATTGCATAACTGGCGATATGTAGTTGCACCTCTGCCCAACCCTTCCGGGCATACAGGCGTGATGCTATGCTATATAAAAGAAAGGCAAAGCAGAGAAATCAGCAAAGTGCGAATCCCTATTATTTCCTGCGACAATACAGATGCTATAATCTATATAAATAAAACAAAGACGGGTTTGTTACAACACTTATAACTCGAGATCTGTTGGACCAATTTTCATGGTTTTTGATTTGTTGGTTTTGTCTCCGCCCCGAAAAGCAGAATACATCTTAAAAACGTGGGGTAGGTATGGTAGGGTAGTTATGGTAGGTAGGTAGCCAATCAAAATCAAAAAATCAAAATTTATTTATTCAATTAGGCCATTAAGTGGCACTTTCGAACGTCAAAAAAAAATTAAAGCTAATATTAATTGATTCTACCGTCCATTCGGAAATGTAGCTTGTTGTGGAGAAGAATGGACAAGAAACTCCACACTTAAACTTTAAAAAAAAATGTGTTTTACAAGTATTTGGTTACATTATCTAGATGAGAAAAAAAAAATACATATATGTGAGAACGATGTAAAAAAAAAGTTAAATTAATGCACTTACAAGCTTCTACAGTAAAAATAACAATTAAAAATACAATAAATAGGTAATTAAAAACAGGCGGAGGCAGTTAAGTTATGACCAATCCCAACTGATGGCGCCCGTTCACGAACATGACACATGGATCGGCACCACTCAGCTCAACCATCATGAAGGGAACCGAATGATCCAACACACGTGCCACCATCAGAGAGACATTAGAGAGAGCATGACACACTATCAACTGCCAGGGCACACTGAAGTCAACGAACGACACAAAGGTACAATTGACGGGAGCGAAGCCGCGGGGGTCAGCAAGTGATACATAAAAGTGTGTCAGTAGCTTGCATGACATTGTAACATTCACCAATAAGATGTTACTATGGCACCATGGCTTGAAAGTTAATAGCAAGGCACTAATACGCCCTTAATTTAAATTATAACTATATGATATGTGCTAAATTTAACCAACAACATAAACCTTATATAAAATCTAATTGTACCTTCCCCAACCGTCCATCCTCGTCATCCTCCCGCCACCGCTCTACGATCCTCTCCAGCCTGTCCTTCAGGTAGGGCACCAACACAAGCAGTGCCAAGGAAGCTTTCTCCAGGTACACTGGTAGCTGCTGCCCGTTGATAAACTCATTGGATGAGGAGGTAGGCACACGGAGTAAATCATAGAAGCTCTCCGAGAATGATGCCGCTGTAAAGGTGTGTGTGTACTTTAGTTGATGATGAATGACTGACTTATGCTCTTGATAAATATCATGCACTATGGAATTTAACCATGTTGAACAATAGTAGAAAGTTTTGCTCAGTAATTATTTTTATTATCGTCTATAGGCTTGCGCTTGATCACTATCTCACCTGATGCTAAGAACGTCCTGATAGGATAAGACGATTCATGTTAATACCTGGTAAAACTTCAAATAAGGCCAATTAACAGGTGTGACCTTCTCCAGTGATTGGCTAGGATCAATCACAGATTTTATGAATATTCTTAACCAACTAGGTACAACAAAAGAAGGAAATTCTCAATGTCATCCAAATATTTTATTTTTATTTGAGAACATTGAAAATCTAAGGATTGGGAACAAACTGCATCTGTTACATTAAACTCACCATAATGTTTGAGGTAGTAGTACTGCAGACAGCAGTCAAACAGGAGGTACACCTCATCATACCAGTGGAGACACCAGCCACACTTGTTGGGGTAGGTCGCTGCCAGGTACTGGAAACAAAATTTATTCGAAAACTTATGATTTGTCTTCTATGAATATTTTTCTGAATGCTGCCCTTCATGCCTGTTGCCAGATTACCAGAGATGTAAGAAATTCCTAACTAATGGTTCTGTATCACATATACCTAAGGCAGGAGGGTGTATGATGGTTTGATTTTTATTTAGAAGTAGGTATTAATTTTTGCAGGAGTTATCTAAATAATAAAGATAAAGTGGACAATAAATGAGTTATCTATCCTCCAATGCAAAATAATCTAATAGCCATAATTAATATTTAAGTGACATAACAAGATAATGTCTAATTCTGTCTCAAATGCTTGGTAAATATGCAGTAGTGCTAAACCAAATAAGTGATTATTAAATTGCACGACCTTACCTTGGTGATGTTTGTTTATTTACATAAACTGAAATAGAACAGAAAGATAGTCCATTGGCAGCACTTATAAAATGTCATTACAGGTCTCACAGACGGAACATGACGCCTATAATATCCTGTAGGGTTAGGCACAGGCGAAGGTAGTTATAGTATACCCAGTAACAGTAGTATAACCAGTAAGATACATTAAAAGGCCTGTACTGTACAGTATAATGTATGTTCAACTTTTAGCACAAAGAACTGGCTGCTATCTTGTTATTTAAAGTAAAAAATTATCAGGACCATATAAAAAAACATTCACAAACTTTACCTCTACGACTTTCCGTAGAGCGGGTTTCACAGTAGCCCCGAGGGCTTCTTGCGCCGTCACTTGGAACACGGTCGGCGTGCCCTGCAGCGTCCTCGTCAAGTGGGCCGCGTACACCGCCATGCTTTTATTATTCACTAAACTATTTGTTGCTAATCAGTAATCAATCACAGATTCACAGTCCAGGAGCTCAAGAGTTTGATAAACAAACTCTCATCATTCTCACTCTCAGAGACTGCAGACAGCTCTCAGGAGTCTCAGGATTCACTCAAATTGTCAATGTCAAAATCACGTTGTCAGCGACGGTCAAGTGACATAAGATGGTCCGTTTAGAAACACTGCGGAAAACAGAAAAAAATGCAATATCTCGTCATAGTCTAGATAACATATCTCAGCTTTGGGATTTCTAGTTAAAAATAGTAAAGATGATCTATCCGAGTACTTTGTATTATTAAATTACGAGTTCCCCACGATAAAATGATCGAGTTTAAGACGAAGCCTGACTATGTGGCTTAAAGCGCTTATTACACTACCCGGTATTCAGAGCCCTGAATATCGTGTCGCACCCACAGAACATCATCTGCCTAGCCTTTTTCCCAATTATGATGGGGTCGGCTTCCAGTCTTACCGGATTCAGCTGAGTACCAGTGTTTTACATGGAGCGACTGCCTATCTGACCTCCACGACCCAGTAACTGGGTAACACTATACCCCTTGGCAAGACTGGTGTCAGATCTCTGGGTTCTGACTACCCGTAACGACTGTCAAAGATCATCAAATGACAGCCGGGACCAACGGCTTAACGTGCTTTCCGAGGCACGGAGGAAACTCGCTATGTTGAAATGGTCACCCATCCACGGACCGACCTCGTCAAGCGTTGCTTAACCTTGAAGATTGACCCATGCGGCTATTATTTAGCCACGAGCTCCTCTCATTTCGTCTCCTCTCATCTCATTCCGTGTCGATGATAAGGGAATATTTTGGTTAACCTAAATTCCTAATTGTTATTACACCACCCTGAATTAGAGTTTAGGGCCCTGATATCGGTGTAGTGTAATAAGCCCCAGAGGCGGATTATCCCTAAGGTAAACTAGTAACTACTTGTAACTACGTGCCTAGGGGCACGAGGTTACAAAGGGCGCACGCGCGGTTGTTTTTAAACAAAGAAAAAAAAAAAGAAATTAATTGCTTTCTTTGCTTTTCTTTCGTAATACAAGTAAGTAAGTTTAAGTTCCAGTAGTAAGTAATTAAGCTTCCGAAGCGCACGCTTAAGCTTAATTAACCATAATTATCCTTCTTGATTAACCATACATCGCCTGATTTCTTATTATAAGTTCATGATACAGCTCAAGCAGATGCTTGTAAAAGTCATTGCCAGAAATTCACTATGCTTTGATTGCTATCAAGAGCAATACTGAGCTAGCGAGAGTTATGTTGTAAGTGTAGCTAAAAGTATAAGATCGAAATTAGAACGGTTAAAGGTATAATAGATTGCTTTCATGATCGTGGTTTTATTTTGATTATGTATACATACATACATACATAAACTCACGCCTTTTTCCCATGGGGGTAGGCAGAAACTACAGAACGCCACCTGCTACGATCCTTACATACTTCTTTTGCTTCACACACATTCATACATCTAGTCATACACACACGCCGATTATGGGTACTGCGCACTTGGTCTTTCTGAAGAACATCACCTATAAGGTCTATGTATGTCTTTCTAGGGCGTCCCCTCCCGGCGTTTCCATTCACGTCTGCCTTGTAAATACCTTTCGTTAGTCGACTTTCATTCATCCTCTCAACATGGCCATATAAATTATAATAGTTATGTATTTGGACGCTAGAGGAGCGCCGATGAGGTGCTTGCCTAGGGCGTTCTCGACCTTTAATCCGCCTCAGATAAGCCCTTTAGCCTGGGCGTATGTGTAGATACAGCCACAGAGTATATACCCTAACGGGGGGGTACAGCCTACAGGCTCTCAGAATCGATGACCTTTTAATTAATTCAAGAACCATCACATTCATCATTGGCGAATAAACGTTATCTCTCAATATCGATCGAATATCTATCTCCCTAATTACTTAAGTCGGTGTAAAAAATTTCACATTCTGCCTCTACACGAGCGAAGAAAAATCGCAGATCTTGCTTTTCTTTTTAGAATTATGAACGGATCCACGGACGTTCCTGAGTTGGTGGGCAAGGTTGGACTGCGTGTACCGTGTGCATTTCTTCGGCATTCGCGTCTCCTTCATGTACCTAAAGTTGGAACTACTTACAGACAGAATTCGTAGTGTGCGTCAGAATGGCTGGTTGTCTGTAACGGTTCGCGTCAGGGTGGTGACCAAAAATTGCTACCTATTTGCTACTTTTTACTACCTATAGTCAATTAATTGCTACCTTACTTGTAAACAAAATGAAGGGACTTCAAAATGACCAGCCATTCTGACATCAGGATAGCTGGTCAACTCTCCGTTTGTGGAAACTACTCAAATTCGTGTTATTATTTTGACTTGAGCAATTACTACCTGATTGCTACCCTCACGTCTTTCAATGTCCACCTTGTAGCTTTAACAAGTAAAAAGTTATGATCATTTGAATTTTTTACAGGGAATGGATTACAATTATTGAAACAAAGCAATTTAAAACGATTACTACAATATTTATTTTTATTGGAATACACCTATCCATTATGGTAATTGAACATATAAATGTATATGTTAAGGTAGACTAGCTAGATAGTAACTAGTGTACTAGTCGATTTTTTTCCATACAAACGTAGTCTGGCGATTACTCCACAGTTTGACGACGTACGTTCAAAATAAAAATTGACATCAATTTGTCTCATCATTAACTAGCACTGTATGGAAACAAAAAAAAAAAAACAAATTTATGAGCGTCGAAAGTTCCATATTTCAACACTAATTTTAACGCATCTTTGGGCGGAAACAAATACCATAAGAAGAAGGAAAATTGCCGGCAAAAAAAACGGCCTCCATACAGGGATAGATTAGTAATTCAACAATGCAAATAATTTTATTTTGGCAATATACATTAAGTCGTTTTTTTCATGATATCTAGACTCCCAAGGGTCTGTTTATAAAATTTCGTGTGCTCGTTTTCGTCCTAAATCATCATATATTTCGATGCAAATTTGCCAAAGTGCTAATTCGTACGCGAACTAGCTTCTTAGTGCTCATCACAGCATATATCTCTTTCGCACGTGTTGTCGGATGAGATAGCATGCATTTTAACCACGCGCACAAAATAGTTCGTGCCATTGACTAGGGGAACCTTAATGTAAAAGCCCGAACTACGGTAAAACCTAGAATTAAACGGTAAAACCTATGATTTACCAAGTCTTACTAGTAATTAAAAAATAAAAGGATAAACGTTTTCAAACAATAAAACAAACAAACACCGCAGCTTTATTATTTAGTATATATGGAACAGTTTTGATAAAGTAAGTAATGCTTAATAATTTTGCTTTTACGATAATATTACAAAAAAATATTTGTTACTGTAGATGTTTAATCAGCATGTTACCTAACAAATAAATAAATAATACATCTATACATAAAGGTATCAGTAATAATCAATAAATATTTTTTTTTGCGTACAATATACACTGAGAAATATTAAGATCGATCTTCAAGGTTAAGCAACGCTTGACGAGGTCGGTCCGTGGATGGGTGACCATTTCATCATACCGAGTATCCTCCGTGCCTCGGAAAGCACGTTAAGCCGTTGGTCCCGGCTGTCATTTGAAGATCTTTGACAGTCGTTACTACAGTATTTCGTCTTTTACAGTCAGAAGCTTGAGATCTGACACCAGTCTTGCCAAGGGGTATAGTGTTACCCAGTTACTGGGTTGTGGAGGTCAGATAGGCAGTCGCTCCATGTAAAACACTGGTACTCAGCTGAATCCGGTAAGACTGGAAGCCGACCCTAACAACAATTGGAAAAAGGCTAGGCAGATGATGATGACATTGAGAAATATTTTTCAACAACTTTTTGTTATTTTAGTATTTTGGTCATTTTAACACTCCCACACCGAACCTGGTTTGCAGTGAGCTTTAGATATAATGGCCAAAGAGTATAAAACACTACGTTTATAATGGTCCTTCCCTGCAAAAAAATAAATGATCATAACTTTTTACTTGTTAAAGCTACAAGGTGGACATTGAAAGACGTGAGGGTAGCAATCAGGTAGTAATTGCTCAAGTCAAAATAATAACACGAATTTGAGTAGTTTACACAAACGGAGAGTTGACCAGCTGTCCTGATGTCAGAATGGCTGGTCATTTCAGCGTTGCCAGAACGTAACTTTTGTTACATTTTACGTAACTTTTGGCCTTCTCATGTAACCTCCATGTAACACGATTCAATATGTAACTTTCACGTAACTCTTAGTACTTAATAAAAATAATGGCATATTTGCCCACAAACAAAAAATAATCGTGAATCGGAACGCATCTAAGAAAGATTTTGTTCGTCGTGTTGTCGCACCTATTCGTCAATAGTGTGTTTAGTTTGTTTTCGACATCAGTAAATCAACAACAAAGTCGTATTTGCAACTGAAATATGTTTATTTTTGTATCAATCGTCAACTAAATATCAACATTATCATGTCAAATAGAATATGATTGTATATGAGTGCCATGCACTGCATACAGCTTCAAGAAGTTCATGTAGCTATTTATTACTCATTGTTAAGTAACTTTTGGTTTTGTTTAGAAGAACTAGAGTGGGCTAGTATCTACCGGCAAGCTAGATTTGATTGTTTTTTTTTGTCAAATTGTAGTATTTTATTATTCTAGTGTCGTTTTTCACATAAAATAAGGTAATGTAACTTTTCTCATGGAAATGTTACTTTTTGGGATGTATCATGTAACATTTGACTATCAGCCACTGGCAACACTGGGTCATTTTGAAGTCCCTTTATTTTGTTTACAAGTAAGGTAGCAATTAATTGACTATAGGTAGTAAAAAGTAGCAAATAGGTAGCAATTTTTGGTCACCAGCCTGACGCGAACCGTTACAGACAACCAGCCATTCTGACGCACACAATTCGTACATGATAAGAGTTTGTCGTACGTTTAATATGGTGTGTCAGGATGTTGATCTAGATCTGTTCCATACTAAGATTAAAAATGTAAAGAATAGTTTGAGTAAGCGTTTCTTTGATACGTAGAATTCTTTTTCTGTATATATATATATATATTTTTTTTTTGTATTTGTTGGGCGTTAAGTCTAATCTATTTATTTGAAACTCTCGCTGATATGTATACTACGCAAATTTTTATATGTGTGAAAACTTTTAATTGGCCGTTTTTTGCATGTTGTTTCTGCACATCTATTGTATTAGCTGTAAGTTTTCCTAAGATTAATAAAATAAAATAATATAAAAAATCTATTTCTTGGCCTTATCCCAAAGTATTTGGGGTCGGTAATCCATGACTTCTTCGTTCATAGTTCTGTAACAGTCTTGATCGCAGTAGTGAATAGCCACGTACTGACTGAGCGAGCAGCCGCGCGAGGCAAATCCGCGGTCGGTCAGGACGTGCCTCGGTTTTTGTCGATGCTCAAAAGCGCCTCAGTAAGTTTGCAATTCTATTTTCGGGTAAAAAAAAATAAAACGACGTCGTTTTCTAAAAAATAAATCTAGCTAGATCGATTTATCGCCCCCAAAAGGCCCTGCATATTAAATTTCATGAAAATCGTTACAGCTGTTTCCGAGATTCAGATTGGTATTAGATTTGTATGATAATGTTTGTCTACTTGAGGGACTGCATGGGAAAATAAAATTAAGTCTTAATAAAATATTTCATTTATTTTTAAAATTTACATTTAAAATACACAAAATAGAACCTATCTACAAAAGCATTCATATAGCACCTATAATACTATAATTACGAAGCGCATATTACTGACTGTGCATGTGTTACATAAAGCTGATGTCTGTGATGTCTTAGAGAAAATATCCTAACAATATTCATTACAATACAGCTCTGTTTAAATTAACTCAACATAATGTTTTCACGATCTCAAATAATATCAATAGTTAAAGGGCTAACGAATGTGGCGCCACCTTTAAAAATAAACTAAGCTGTATTGCTCTTGTTTGTCGCAATTTTTTTGAGCCTATAATAAAAAGTTCTTCAGGAAAAAAATATAAGCCCAGGTTTTCTTACCTAGACTTGACCATTGACAAAAAAAAAAATACCCGCCAAAACGTTGAGATCGCACAAATATTTTCATAAACAAACAAACTACATAAACTGCCAGCTTATTCTAGTAACTAGTACAGTATTATTAAACATTTTGGTCCATTTATAAAATAACAAACACTGTTTATGAGCGTTACATAGTTTCCTAAGTGACTTGCGATTATGGCTTGTACAATAGGAACGTTTACTTACATTTTGAAGCTCAATTAAATGCTTCTTACGTAATTAATTACTTTGGTGAAACTGAAATGTCCAGGTCTGACGGCAAAAAGATTATTTGGTACAGTCAACCGCACCTCACTTGAACAATATGAAAATCGCATTTACAGGTATCAGGCTAAAAACGAAGTCCAAAGTCATAGATGGATTGTGTGAAAGAGTGGAAGATTACTAGAAATGGGTAACTTCTAGAGGAATATGGAAAGGCAAGTTGCGCCGACCCCCAATAAATTGGAAATGAGGTAAGGTTGTCTGAACATTTTTTATTCTCTATTAATTATTTTTAGTGAGCTTCAATACAATATTATTAGACCTTAGCTCAGTTCTTATTACATACTTATTTCTATAATTAACGTGAATATTATAAGTAAAATATAATATCTTGTTACACATTCCATTTTGCAGTAGTCAGATTCATTTATTTTTATTTTACAGGCACAGGTTTACAATCTAAGACAAAATACAAAATATTTGTATTGCTTCTTTATTAGGCTTCATTTCATTTAGAAAACCAGCCTCATTTATATTTAACTTGCTATCGGTCTTACGTCAAAAAATAAAATACATCCAAACAGTATTATTGAATAAATCATTTAATTTGTATTTTGGTTTTTTTCTCAAAAAATTCATAAAATTCTTCTATTCAAACAATATTTTAATTTCGAGCTATGACAATGAAAATTATGTGAATGGAAACATTTAGATAAAAAATATAAATTGGTATTCTATTTTATTAGATTGAAAATAGACAAGAACGAGTCGCGTCAATTAAGTACGAGGACATGAACAAATAAGAAATTTTATTAAATTAATTCTCCTCAAAAAAAATTTAAAGCCATTGAAGCTAGATCTTGAAACAACAAGTAGCAAAAAATAGCAGTTAGTAGCTAGGATATATATATCTGTCCTTTTCTACATGTTGGCTAGTTGTTGTGTTAGTTGTTGGCTAGGTCTTACTACAATTTCAGACCTTATAGTATCACTAAATAATTTTATTGTAATAATTAGTCACAATTTCTTCGGTTATTTCGAACAATGTCGATCGTCAAATGTAGTTAACCAAGGACTTTTTAACATTATTCGTAGGCCACGAAAATACTGGTATTTATTTAATAAACAACATCACCCCTACATCCCGCGAAGGGTTAGGCAGAGGTTCACGAACAGCACATTGTCAGCTGTAAGTATTAGTTAAATTCGTTTATTTATTTGGAACAAAAACACATTTACAATTACATGAATTGTGTACGGAAATGGCCGCATTAGTGAGACTGTGTCGCAGGCTCGAATTTTAGTGCTTTTCTATCGTAATTGTTGTGTTATTTACTTTAAAACATTAATTTACTATAGACAACATTGCATACTTATTGTAAGATGATTTGTAAAGATAACTTTTTAACAATCCTATGAATGTCCTGAAATGCTTTCATGTAAGTAGACCTTTAAAGCCCAGGAATTTGTGTGACGTCACACCATTAGTTTGTATGTACAGATTAGTGATGTAACGAATGTAGTTTTTTGAACATTCGCGGATGCGAATTCGAATGCAAATATCTACTAAATATTCACAAATAAATATTTTTCTTTCTTTCTTTCTACTACTGACATTCGCGGATGCGAATACGAATACGCGTGTTCAGTTTTTGTTAAATTTTTTTGTTGACATTATATAAATACATATACTAGTTTTAACGAAAATTTATTTACTAAGCTTCATTGCCCGAAGTAAAATAATAAATAAATAATACCAAATGATAAATTGCAGACTGATAATGACCCTTGCATTAAAAAACCTAAGAAATGAATGGATTTTGATTTTATTAACCTACTATTCTTTCTTACTTATCTTCAATTTGTTTTATTTTCTAATATGCATATTCGTAAAACATTCACAGAAATATTGCGAATGCAAATGCGAATAGCCGCGAATGCGAATATTCGTTACATCACTAGTACAGATGTCGCTACAGTCCTATTAACCATATTTAATTTTATGTAGTACCATATTTATTAGTAAGTTCCGTTATTTAATTACTAAAAACGTCTTTGCTTTTAAATACATGTTTCATTCATGTAATATGGGACTTAATATTTAAGTTATTGGCATTATGCTGTGGCGAAACCACATAAAAATATAGTTAACTGATTTAGCTATAGAAGAAAAAAAAATGATTCATTTTCTCACATGTACCACAATTCATTGTCTGTCAACTGTCATCGTTTTTCTTAAGAATCTTCTTCTGTGACAAAACAACAAAAAGTTAAAATGACCGCGGTACCTTATAATAGAATGTTACACTAGAGCAAAAACACGTTGCATGCACATAAATTGAATTATCAAGTTCCTTGTTCAATGAGTCATATATGACTCACGTGATTGTTTAACTATTGTGTCTGCTATTTGGACAGTGAACCTGTTAAGAAAACCAAACATACTAAAATACTAAATTAAATTAGCTAGTGCAAATTAGATGTGATGGCAGTATGAATGGCGATTAATCAAAATATCAATGAGCTTAGTGCGAGTTTTTTAACGTACTCGATTATAAGCGAAAATTTACGCGGCGAGTGAATATAAAAACTCGCACTAAGCTCTGTGAGCTCAAAATTAAGTAAGTACGCGGTTACTGTGGCCGAGAACGCGTAGTTAACTATAGTTTGAAATTAAAAGGTTTTTTTTCTCCTACAGTAGCCGGCACGTATCTTGGCAAGAGACGTTAGATGCGTATACATGTCGTTTTTTAGGACTCTTTGGTTATCTAGCGAGTTGTGTCCACGTTCCATTCGCTCCCGAATACACTTGCATGCATTTAAAATTCCACCCTTTGTTTTTGCTGTGTTTTTTAATTGAATTGTAGAGCCACGAATAAATACCGGGAATACATTAATTTCATGCCAGCGGTAACACTTTTACAAAACGATAGCCTGCCCTGCATGCCAAATTTCATGAAAATCGTTGGAGCCGTTTCTGAGATTAAGATTATATATATACATACATGTATACAAGAATTTCTTGTTTAAAGTTATTAGATAGAAAGATTAACACCAACTTAAATTTGTTTTTATATAAAAAAAACATTTTTTTTACCTTTAACTGTATACGTTCTTAAACTTTCTTGTAAACAAACATGTTTAAAAATAAATTAGGGCAATAACCATAGAATAATGACAAGCAATAAAAGTAACCATTTTTGTGTGTGCACCGAACTTAACCCCACTACACCAAAACCTTGTTAAGTTACGTGCCAGGGACTGTAACTAATTTCATTTGAACTTATATATTTTGGAACAGTCACTGCCTTAACAAGCACACATGCAACAACGTTGTCACCCGAGGTAGCACTTCACAAGTCTCTCACAATCACTAGACAATCCATTGTACACTGCACTTCACTCCAGCTATCACATGGAATCCGCGATGTATCCCAGCAGTGGGCACTGTGGGCAGTGTTCACTAGCTGGCCGAGTTGTTGTACTGCGGCCGGCCGGCTAGCTCCAGGAGGTACCTGTCTGGGTGCTCGATCCAGTCCGCTGCTGATAGTTTTACCTGGAAAGGCAGATTTAATTTAAGATTACAGTACAGAGATATTAACAACAGAGTAATCCTAAAACAGTAAGATTTATTTATCAGTGTTGCTGGTGACGTTACAATAACGTTATAATAAGATTTCGCTGATCAATCCAGTGTGAGCCTTGCTCAAACGGCTTTGTCTTAGGGCTGGACGGTCCTGGTTGAAACCAGATATTTTATGATTTTTTTAAATGTAAATACTACCACTATGTTAAGGGCTTTTTTTGGGCATCGTAATTAAAGCTGTTTTTAATCAAAATTGTTGTTATTTTTAAAAAAATAATTTTTAATATTTTACTGAGTCCAGATAAAAAAGTTTTTTAGCTAATTTAATTTTTTCGTATCGTATAACACAGGATGCAGTATCTGCCGCCACACTCACATTCCGCTGCCGCTCGGCCTCCTTGACCTGCCACTTCTTGATCTCCAGCTGCACCTCCCGCGACGCCTGGTCGCCGCAGCCCCACACCTGCGGAGTGCACACAAAAGTGTTTAAGTTTATTTATTGCATAATGAGGTTACTTCAACCAGACACCATGTTGTGACTGGTGAAGCCGCAGCAAACTTTAATTGCGTAATATAGAGCTCTGTGACGATGATTCAGCTAAAAAAGTAGCCCTTTCGGGTATCCGCGGATGATGGTTTTCAGGTACAGCATCTTACCTCAATAGTCTCCAGGGGATAAGGCACCCCATTGAACTGAAGGGAATCAAAATCCTCGGGGATGCACAGCAGCGGCTTGCGAGGGTCTGAGCCGGCGCGCAGCCCCTTCGGGTAGCCGCGGATGCTGGTGTTCAGGTACAGCATCTTGGGGCCTTTCTCGATTATTGAGAACCTGCAAATGAGAAGAGGCGGTTAAGTATGAAGTTTATTTGACCGTGGCAGAAGTAACAGATGTACTTGACCTAGTAATAACGAACTCTAAAATGGAACTGGGCTGGCCACATCTGCCGTATGTCGCAACAGAACTGGGCAAAAGTAAGAAGAGCTTGGATTCCGAACAGAAGGAACCGGTGACGCAGCAGGCCCAGAATGAAAAAGTGGACTTTTATCAAAAAGGGGAAAAAGAAAAGACGGAAGAACGGAGGCATTGGCATTTGCTTTGAAAAAAGACAAAACCGGCTCATAAAAATATTGCATAAATACTATCCTAGGCTGAATGACACTTGCACATCGTAAAGGTCAGGGTCTTATTTTGATGTTATACAAGTGATCAGCCTTATTTAAGATAATATTTGACATAAAATATCTCATTAAGAAGTGCGTCCTTCCGAAATAGAAGACCAAAGAGGCCACCTGAACCAAGATTTATTTAAAAACCGAAATGTTTTGATGTTGCATATTTTGGTGTATGGTTTGATATCGTCTTAGTACTCACGTGGGATGTATCTGCAGCAGCGCACATTCAGGGCCGCCCCAGTACTGGTGCGTCTCCTTCCACTCCTGGGATGCACACACCACTACAAGCAAGTCCTCCGCCTGGATCAGCACCAACGTAGGACCTCTGGAAATAATATTATAAATTATAGTATACTCTTCAACAGAAACAATATTATTATTATTAACACCGGTAACATTATTATTGTTACTTACTTGTACCAAGTAAGTCTGCTAAAATCTGGGTCAAACATAATTTATATTTATTTTATATTTGCCATCAATAATCAAACAGCTTTTTACCAACTATATTGGGGTCGGCTTCCGGTTTCTTGTCTCACCAGATTCAGCTGAGTACCAGTGTTTTACATAGAGCGACTACCTATCTGACCTCCACAACCCAGTAACTGGGTAACACGGTACCCCTTGGTAAGACTGGTCTAAGATCTCAAGCTTCTGACTACCCGTAACGGCTGTCAAAGATCTTCAAATGACAGCCGGGACCAACGGCTTAACGTGCTTTCCGAGGCACGGAGGAAACTTGGTATGTTGAAAAGGTCACCCATCCACGGAACGACCTCGTCAAGCGTGATGATCGACCAGTGCGGCTGTTATTATTTAGCCACGAGCTCCTCTATATTTGCCATCAACACGCTAAGAAAAAGAACTAAAAGTATTACATAGAAAAGGATCTTATCTTGAGGATAAGAAAGTACCGTTTCTAGCAGTAGAACTCATACGATTTTCAGTTAAAGGTACAGTCATTTGTGATTCCATCCACTTGAGATTTCTACATGATCACCGCAGACGGTGTAATTTATAATAATATAATATTTGGACAGCTTGATAAAGTATAGCTTAACTTAGCTAAATGATTGTGGTCGGCTTATAATATAAATGAGCGCATTTTAAATGATTATGTTTTTCGGGGGTTGCTAATAACAAACGTGGAGTCAAAATCAAAATCCAACATGGCAGTGACGATATTTTTCAACTACTCGTCATGTTAAAATCCAAGATGACTCCTTTGAATCTTACTATCTTTGATTTTTCTAATCAGACATGCCGTGGATGCTAGGCCTCCGCCCCCTGATAATATAATGTTATGGTACACAAACCTGTAGGCGAGCGTGTGGTGCAGGAAGCGGTTGGCGCCCATGATAATATAATGTTATGGTACACACACCTGTAGGCTAGCGTGTGGTGCAGGAAGCGGTTGGCGCCCATGATAATATAATGTTATGGTACACACACCTGTAGGCTAGCGTGTGGTGCAGGAAGCGGTTGGCGCCCATGATAATATAATGTTATGGTACACACACCTGTAGGCTAGCGTGTGGTGCAGGAAGCGGTTGGCGCCCATGATAATATAATGTTATGGTACACACACCTGTAGGCTAGCGTGTGGTGCAGGAAGCGGTTGGCGCCCATGATAATATAATGTTATGGTACACACACCTGTAGGCTAGCGTGTGGTGCAGGAAGCGGTTGGCGCCCATGATAATATAATGTTATGGTACACACACCTGTAGGCTAGCGTGTGGTGCAGGAAGCGGTTGGCGCCCATGATAATATAATGTTATGGTACACACACCTGTAGGCTAGCGTGTGGTGCAGGAAGCGGTTGGCGCCCATGATAATATAATGTTATGGTACACACACCTGTAGGCTAGCGTGTGGTGCAGGAAGCGGTTGGCGCCCATGATAATATAATGTTATGGTACACACACCTGTAGGCTAGCGTGTGGTGCAGGAAGCGGTTGGCGCCCATGATAATATAATGTTATGGTACACACACCTGTAGGCTAGCGTGTGGTGCAGGAAGCGGTTGGCGCCCATGATAATATAATGTTATGGTACACACACCTGTAGGCTAGCGTGTGGTGCAGGAAGCGGTTGGCGCCCATGATAATATAATGTTATGGTACACACACCTGTAGGCTAGCGTGTGGTGCAGGAAGCGGTTGGCGCCCATGATAATATAATGTTATGGTACACACACCTGTAGGCTAGCGTGTGGTGCAGGAAGCGGTTGGCGCCCATGCCGTGGTCGCACGACGCGTACAGCGGCACCCAGTGCGACGGCACCGCGCACACCAGGCGCGCCAGCCACGCGGTGGAGGCTAGGCCTCCGCCCCCTGATGACAAGACAAGCCATTAGTTACACACCATAGAGACCAAACACAAAACCTGCTTCGCGCAATCAAACTTCTCCGCGAGATTTGAACATATACACAGCACCCGTCTGGTCGGAAGGTACTCCCTTTTCTTTGGAGGTTTTTGGGACTTTACACCCTGTTCCACATACTTTTATGTATAGAGTAACTTAAAACAAGTTGCCGGGAAATAGTGATTTTAAAAGAACAGGAGACGAGGGGATCCCAGTATATTTTTTAAGATGAGGGATTGTCTCAAGAAATTACGGCAGGTGACAGGGGCAGGTATGCGTTCTGTAATTGCTTCGTGAGTTTATGTATGTGTATGTGATAGAGCGGACTAAGCCACCCTTTGCAGTCTGCTAGTTACCTTGTGGCTGCGGCGGCGGCTGCACAGGCCGCGAGTACAGCGGCGGCGCCGTGCCCGCCAGCAGCCACGCCACGGACACGGGCAGCAGGTGCGAGGCGGCCTGCCAGGGGCTGCGCTCCAGCACGGGCGTGGCCAGCTCCAGGCCGGCGCCGGAACCGTTGGACTCCACGGACGCCTCCATGTCGCGGTGACGCGTTGCTAGCAAGTGAACGCAGTATCTGCGAAACGACGAGCATGTATATTGATATGAACATGTATACTAGGTGGAACGAAAAGGTGCTATCATATTTTTTAATACAACTTCTGCTCAAGTATACGAAAAAAACTCTGTTTCGTTCAAATATCCGGGCTTGCTGCGACTGAATTTAACTTACTGGAAGTTAAATTCAGCCAGGCAGGCTGAAACGTATTTATATTGCTTCTTACTTTAATTAAAGCGGTGTGTTATTTGATTTGGTGCTCACACCATAAATTATTATCTATAATTGGCTTTCTGTTGACTATACTTAACTTTTTTGTTTGTTCTTATTAGCTGTAACTCCAAATAATCATAAAAAACATTCTTAGTAAAGTTAGACAGATTGTGGTCAATAGTAAACTTACAAAAGATTGAACCAGAAGATTGGATGTTGAAGTAAGTTTTGAGATTTTGGGACAAGCTGTTGTAAGATTAGACGCATGACCGTCCAAAAACAACTGCAAAAACTAACTGGTTCATTTTGATGAAAGAAAAGACCACAAAAAAATAACTCCAGCGGAAGTCGAATGGAATGGTCCAGATAATGTCATAAATCTGTATAAAAGGGAGAAAACTGACCCCATACATAAAAAAAAATAAAGTTGCTGAAACATCGGTATATTAATTTAATTCGATTTCTCACCTATGTACAGGAAATATAAGCCTGTGACAGTGCTCTTCTAGCCAACGTACAACGAAGCCGACGCTGTGCATGTCCTTCTTGTTGAAGCAGCCGTTCACCACCGTCGCCAGCGTCTTGTTGATCTGAACATATAAAATCAAGACTAACAATAGGAAGTACCTATGATAGAGAGCCCACATAGGACTACCTTTCACATAGGAATTCCTCGACTGACGGACTCGACTGTTAATCTACTAAAAAAGATGAGGTATGTTTTCATTTTTAATTCGCCAGTAGCAGTTGAAGCGGCACGGTGTCCCTACGCTGACCGCGAGATTTAAATTGAAAAAAAAAACATACATAAAAGGATTACCAACAATTCCTACTGCCAATAATGACATAGAAATACAATTAATACAAGGAGATTGGCTCATTGTGTCAAAACAGATCGCTAAGTTACAGAAGAGCAATCGAACCATTCTACACAGTAGGCTATGCGGATGACATAGCTATAATGGTTAATGGTAAATTTCCGAACAGAGTCTCTGGATTATTACAACAGGCATTGAGGATGACAGAGGAATGGCCACCTCTCTATCAACCCAACCAGCCAGTTATTATTCCATTCACGAGGAAGAGGCAACGAGGAAACCTAGGAGAGCCCTCCCTCAGTGGAATAAAGCTGCCCTGGTCCACCGAAGTTAAATATCTGGGTGTAACGCTTGATAAAGAACTCAGGTGGAAAACTCATGTGGAAAATACTACGATAAAAGGCCCTACGAGTGTTCGGCATGTGTCGTTCCACCTACGATAAAACTTGGGGACTAAAGCCCAAAGTGATACGATGGCTGTACCGGACAATGATAATACCTATTATCACATACGGCAGCATAGTGTGGTGGTCTAGAACAAAGCTTGCCTCGTGCAAAGCGCCACTCACCATGTTACAAAGAACAGTGTGTCTCGGAATCACGGGTGCTTTCAGGACAACACCTACGGCAGCGATTGAGAGATACCTCAATATCCCTCCTCTGCCTATGATGGTTGAATTCGAGGCAAGGAAGACATTACATCGTCTTGCTGTTGCTGGACTATAGGATACCTGTAAGCCAAAGACCAACCATACAAAGTTCGATGGCAATGAAGGCCTGGATCGGGTAACTAGCATGATATCCGATAAATTGCAAACTATGTTTGTGTTTGAAAGTTCTTTTAGGGTCCAAATCCCTACAATAGAGGACTGGGCGAAAGGACTCGATCCATCAGAATAAGATAGTCTGGTGTGGTACACTGATAGATCCAAAATGGGATCAGGTACAGGAGCGGCTATATACGCAAAAGGTTACAAATGTAGCAAAAGCTTAGGGAAGATGGCAACTGTATTCCAAGCAGAAACATATTCCATAATAACCAGTGCTCAAGAGAATAAAGATAGAGGAACCAAAGGTAAATCCATATATATTCTTAGTGACAGTCAGGCTGCAATTAAAGCCATGGCATCCTATAAAGTGGACTCCAGACTTATTCTGGATGCTGTCCAAGCCCTAAACAGGCTTGGGAAGCATAACAGGGTGAGACTAATGTGGGTCCCTGGTCACAAATGAATCCATGGTCATAAAATAACAGAAGAACTGGGAAGAGAGAGGTCAGCAAATGATTTTGTGGGTCCAGAACCATGTTTAGACATTTTGACGTGTCTCGTAAAAGCCACATTTAAGGAGTTTGCAGATCACAGACAACGAACACACTGGCTGTCTACTACTGGTCTACAACACTCCAAGACATTCCTAGGCTCTACGTTCAAAGCCCGGGAATGCATCTCGAATATGAGCAGGGGCAAATCTGCTACCTGCTTGAGGCCTTTACTGGGCACTTTGGAATCAACGACATGCTCATGAACATGGGTCTAACCGACACCCATGTGCAGGTTGTGTGGAGAACATACGGAATGCATGGAGCACCATCTGTGCACATGCGATGCACTGGCTGATAAGCGAATGAGTCTCCAAGGGGTTGGATATCCAAAACCAGAAGACTATAGGCTCATATCTCCTAGTCTCATTGTAAAACTCATAAAAAGAGTTTTCAACGAGATTGGGGAAGAGTAAGTTATCTAGGGGACCACAATAGATCCCAATGGGTCGAAGTTTCCGAGTTACTTCTCGGCCCCTCAACAAGATAAGATACAGAAGAGCAATGAAAAAAAAAATAGAAATACACTCACAAATTCTTCAGATCTTAAAGAGGTATTTATTTAAGACACGTTTCACCCCAGAATCGTGAGACTGTATCATACTACCGCGGAATATCTACATGGTTTTCGCAGCGTCTTCACAGTATGAGACAGGTCTGCGGGCCCCCAGGTTAGTGGTCCATGGACAGCTTGTAGCTGTTGTACAGCAGGCCCTCGTCACCATCACTTAGCTCTACTCACCATGAGACAGGTCTGCGGGCACCCAGGGTAGTGGTCCAAGAACAGCTTGTAGCTGGTGTACAGCAGGCCCTCGTCACCATCACTTAGCAGTACTTACCATGAAACAGGTCTGCGGGCACTCAGGTTAGTGGTCCATGGACAGCTTCTAGCTGGTGTACAGCAGACGCTCGTCACCATCACTTAGCACTACTCACCATGAGACAGGTCTGCGGGCCCCCAGGGTAGTGGTCCATGGACAGCTTGTAGCTACTGTACAGCAGACACTCGTCACCATCACTTAGCAGTACTCACCATGAGACAGGTCTGCGGGCACCCAGGGTAGTGGTCCATGGACAGCTTGTAGCTACTGTACAGCAGACACTCGTCACCATCACTTAGCAGTACTCACCATGAGACAGGTCTGCGGGCACCCAGGGTAGTGGTCCATGGACAGCTTGTAGCTACTGTACAGCAGACACTCGTCACCATCACTTAGCAGTACTCACCATGAGACAGGTCTGCGGGCCCCCAGGGTAGTGGTCCATGGACAGCTTGTAGCTACTGTACAGCAGACACTCGTCACCATCACGTAGCAGTACTCACCATGAGACAGGTCTGCGGGCACCCAGGGTAGTGGTCCATGGACAGCTTGTAGCTACTGTACAGCAGACACTCGTCACCATCACTTAGCAGTACTCACCATGAGACAGGTCTGCGGGCCCCCAGGGTAGTGGTCCATGGACAGCTTGTAGCTACTGTACAGCAGACACTCGTCACCATCACTTAGCAGTACTCACCATGAGACAGGTCTGCGGGCCCCCAGGGTAGTGGTCCATGGACAGCTTGTAGCTACTGTAAAGCAGACACTCGTCACCATCACTTAGCAGTACTCACCATGAGACAGGTCTGCGGGCCCCCAGGGTAGTGGTCCATGGACAGCTTGTAGCTACTGTACAGCAGACACTCGTCACCATCACTTAGCACTACTCACCATGAGACAGGTCTGCGGGCCCTCAGGGTAGTGGTCCATGGACAGCTTGTAGCTGGTGTACAACAGGCTGCGAAGACCCTCGGGCGTCACCATGTTCTCGTCCGTCTCCGCACCGAACATCCTGGTGGAGAGGAGGAATATTAAGCTGACTTTCTTCATCAACTGCTTAGTGTGTTCCCAACTATGTTGGGAGTATAGAGATATGCGGAACAGGGTGGAAAGTCCCGTCCCATCTTCAAGGCTCCACTGATCCTCGGATGTTGTCTGGTGGGCAACTGCCCGATGGTAGCTGTCGGGCTGTTGCATAGGTTCAAATCGCGCGGAGAACTTTGATTGCGCGATGTAGGATTTTTATGACGTCAAATCTTTTTGTTGTTCGAGCCCACCTATTCCCCGCTTTTCTTTTTGCGGCCCACCTTTCCCACTGGCACGATGGTTTCCTGACGCAACACGGCTCATGTCACTTAAGGTTCATTAGCAGACCAGCGTCATGCAGCCTCTGTCTGGCAACATTAGTGAAATGGCCATTCTTGGCGCAGCCGTGACCGTGAGACACACAGATGTGGTTTTTAAATCATCATCATCATCATCATTTCAGCCGAAAGACGTCCACTGCTGGACATAGGCCTCCCCCAGGCGTCGCCACATTGACCGATCCCGTGCGTCTCGCATCCAGCGCCTTCCCGCAACCTTAACCAGGTCATCGGTCCACCTAGTGGGAGGCCTTCCAACGTATCGTCTTCCAGTTCGCGGTCGCCACTCCAGAACTTTTCGGCCCCATCGGCCATCCGTTCTGCGAGCAATGTGCCCTGCCCACTGCCACTTAAGTTTGGCAATTCTTCGGGCTATGTCGGTAACTTTGGTTCTCCTGCGGATATCATCATTTCTGACGTGATCACGCAAGGAAATTCCGAGCATAGCCCTCTCCATTGCCCTTTGGGTGACTTTAAGCTTTCTGATAAGGCCCATTGTGAGCGACCACGTCTCGGTCCCATAGGTGATCACTGGCAACACACACTGGTCATAGACTTTTGTCTTGAGACACTGCGGTAAATTGGACGAGAAGATACCACGCAACTTCCCGAACGCCGCCCAGCCGAGTCGGATTCGACGGTTGACCTCTTTCTCGAAGTTGGACCTACCCAACTGGACCGTTTGTCTCAGGTAAACATAATCGTCTACAACTTCAAGTGTAGAGTCTCCGATCTTGATAGGAGTGGGTGTTACATGGGCGTTCACCATGACCTTGGTTTTATCCATGTACATTTTAAGACCCACTCTTTCGGAAGCTCTACTAAGGTCATCGAGCATTTTACTGAGGCTCTCCATGGTCTCAGCCATGATCACTATGTCGTCGGCAAACCGAAGGTGAGTGATGTACTCGCCATTAACGTTGATGCCAAGCCCCTTCCAGTCCAGAACCTTGAAGACGTCCTCCAGCGCAGCAGTGAACAGTTTCGGAGAAATTACGTCTCCCTGTCTTACGCCGCGCTGGAGAAGGATTGGTTTCGAGGTCTGATCCTGAAGACGGACTGACATGGTGGCGTTTTTGTACAGACACTTCAACACCTCAATGTACCGGTAGTCGATCTGGCACCGTTGGAGAGACTGCAGTACAGCCCAAGTCTCGATCGAATCGAAGGCTTTCTCGTAGTCCACAAACGCTAAACAGAGAGGCAAGTTATACTCTTCGGTCTTCTGTATAACCTGCCGCAGCGTATGTATGTGGTCTACGGTGCTAAAGCCTTTTCGGAATCCGGCTTGTTCGGGAGGCTGGAAATCGTCAAACCTGCGCGCGAGACGATTCGTGATGACTCTTGAAAACAACTTGTAAACATGGCTAAGAAGCGAGATGGGCCTATAGTTCTTCAGCCGGGCATTGTCGCCCTTCTTGAAGAAGAGTACCACCACACCCCTGCACCATGCCTGTGGCGTTTTGCCCTCGAGTATGACGGAATCAAAAAGCTTCTGAAGGGCCTTGAGGACCGGTTTTCCACCCGCCTTCAGGAGTTCAGCCGTGATTCCGTCATCACCCGGCGCCTTGTTGTTTTTAAGCTGTTTCAGAGCCATCCTAATCTCGTACAGGCTGACGTCCGGGATATCTTCGGTATAGTGTCGGGTCAATCTAGCTCTTGGGTCGTTTGCTAGATTCGCAACGGGTTTACTGGTTGACGTGTACAACTGTCCATAGAATCTCTCGATCTCCCTCAGAAGCTCCGGTTTGGCGGACACGATCCTGCCATCATCGGTCTTCAGTTTCGTGAGCTGGCTCTGCCCAATAGACAGATCCCTTGAAAACACCTTGGAGCCTTTATTTCGCTCAATCGCGTCTTTAATACGCTCGGTATTAAAGCGGCGGAGGTCTCTTTTCAAGGATTTAGAGATCTGTCTATTGATCTGCCGGTATTTGCACGCCTCATCTGAAGACTGCAGGATCATCTCACGCCTCTCCTTCATAAGCTTGAGGGTATGATCAGAGAGCTTTTTGTTTCTATCTGTACGACGGGTCTTGAAAAACTTAGACCCGACCGTATGGACAGCTTCCACGAACCCGTCGCTGTATTCGTCCACGGAGCTCCCCAGGCACTCGAAACGATTCTGGAGTTCGAGCTGAAAGCTCTCGGGGTTTTGGACCTGGACCTGTGCTGGACGGAGCGTGGACTTCATCAGTCGAGACCTTTCAAGCTTAATATTAATGTTCAATGTGCCTCTTACCATGCGGTGATCGCTCCCGGTTTTTACCGAATTGATCACAGAGACATCATTGAACATTTGCTTCTTGGTTGACATGATGAAGTCGATCTCATTTTTTGTTGCACCATCGGGGCTCTGCCAGGTCCACTTCCTATGTTCACGCTTTTTGAAGAAGGAGTTCATCATATAGAGGCCCTCCTTCTCCATAAAACTGGCCAGTAGGTGACCCCGGTGGTTCCGTCGTCCAACTCCAAATTGCCCCACTTGCAGCTCATCCTCGTCTCGTTTGCCCAGTTTCGCGTTGAAGTCCCCCATGACAACGGTGAAGTGAGTTTTGAAACCATGCATGGCTCTGGAGATATCCTCATACATGGTCTCTACCTCGTCGTCGGGGTGTGCCGAGGTTGGGCCGTAGACCTGTATGACCTTCAGCGAATATCTAGAGGATATTCTGAGTATAAGGTACGTAAGGTTTTTAAATACGGACACTTTTTTCATTTAATATGTTTTTGTTTTGTTTGTACGTAAATAAATGTTTTTCTTTCTTTCGTGATATTACGGACTATGGGAAGCCAGTTTTAGAGATAGTTAATTTTGTGCCAAGACGATTTCTTATCTGAGGAATCTTTACGTGCCAAATGTAATAAACGAGAAGGGCATGCTTTTTCTTATGTCACATAGAAGATGCTAGACAGAGACGAGCTGTGTCCCGAAGAGTAATTAACCAATTACATGGCACTGGCCCATTGCCATTTAGGTTCTCCAAGTATCCTACTGCTAACTTGAAAGTTTGTGAGGATGGAGGATGGATGGACGTTTGTTACTCTTCCACGCAAAAACTACAGAACGGATACTGACGAAACTTTATAGTACTCGTAATATAGCTTATCCATCAGAATCTATGATGTTAGAATAATAATTTATAAAGTTAGAAGCACTTATAAAACGCGGGCGGAGCCGCGGGCAGCAGCAAGTCGTTCATAATAATTTTGCATTGTACCATTTTTGTACAGGTAACATGATAGATTAAGCCGAATCTGAACTAACGACCTTCTAGATATGTACGTGTATCGTATTGTCTTCATAATAATGGCTGACGCGAGACAAAAGACTGATCTACTTAGCTCTCGTAACAGCTGAAGGCAATTGTAGTAACTTGATGAATTTGACGGACAGTGATTGACAATACCTGCGTAGTTGCGGCAAATTCTAGTTATACCTAATATTGAAGACAGATAAATGGTAGATATTTTCCTGAAGTTATCGGATTGTTGTTAATTTCGTCACGTGGGTACGTGATCTTTTACCAATTTTAATTAATGTTGTCGAGCGGAAACCTAGCGCCTTCTAGATTTCCGTCCCAGCACGTAACTTGGCAAGGTTTTGGCATAGTGCGGGTAAGATCGCGCATAGTGCACTTAATGGAACAAAAAATGGACACTTTTATTGCTTGTTAATATTCTAAGTTTATTGCTATAATTTATTTTTAAACATGTCTGTTTAGAAGAAAGTTTAAGAAGGGGGGGAGGATTCGTAAAGTTTATTAGCTGTAATAAATATAAAATATATATAGTTTAAGGAAAAAAAGATGATGGATTGAAAAACAAAAAAAATGTAGTGGTCGATAATAATCATTAGACCGTCGTCGTTACTCTTATGATACCCCTGGCATGAAATTAATGTTTTCCTGGTATTTGGTCGTGGCATTACAATTACATAAAATAAAAATATAAACGGAATGTGGACGCAACGCGATTGGTTGGTCAGTCGACCCAATTTAAGGGTCGACTGATCAACCAATCACGCGCTCGGAACAGCGCCACTTCGTTCCCCGCTTGATAATCAAAGAGTCCTAAAAAACGACTTGTGCAAATGTAACTACTCTTGCCAAGTTACGTGCCGACGACTGTACGACCGCAAGCATAAACAGGGCCATCTCGGGCTTCACAGGGGCATTCGCAATAAATAAATAGGTACAAAGGCCAAAGCTGAGCATTCTATGCTGCACTGGCTACATTGGTTTTGTATTAAGGGTTCGGTAGTTATACTTATCGCCACGAAACTTGGCAAGGTTTTGGTGTAGTGGGGGTAAATCCACGACTGACCAACCACCATATAGAGCAAACCGAACGTGGATGTGACGCGATTGGTCAGTCGATTCTTGTGTCAACTGACCAACCAATCGCGCGCTCAGAACGGTGCCAAACGTACGTTCCCTGCGTCCCGCTAACGACTCTTGCCAAGTTACGTCTTCCGTGCCGACAACTATACCAAAGTTACTATCAGCACAAGAGGTTCTAGATAGACAAGAGACATTCTATCAAAGAAAGCGTTGTGTTAGCGATTGGAAAAATCTAAAATGGTACGGTATGGTATTGCCAAGCGCTATTCAATTCCATACATTTCGGCTATCGCGATCGCTTAAGGAGTGACACTTTGTCCCCCTAGACACAATCATAATTCTCAGTCTCCACAACTCCTGCCTTTATCACAATACGATTTGTGGTCATCGCAGTACCCTTCCATTTTCTCTCTTACCTGACATAGGTCTCGATGATCATAGCGTCGTCCAGCATGGCGAGGATCTTCTCGCACTGCTGCCTGAAGGTAGACAGCGGGATGTGCTTGTTCTTGCACTTGCCTACACGCAGGATGTACTTGAAGAACTGCCGCGCTAGCTCCGGGTACATTGGGAACAGGTATTTCTGGAGACAAACAACTACTTTTAATGGACCGACCCTAATCATTATCATTTCAGCTGGAAGATGTCCACTGCTGAACGTAGACCTTCCCTAATGACGCCTTATAGACTGGTCCTATGCGTCTCGAATGCACGGAACTCCCGCAGCCTCAACCAGGTCATCGGTTCATCAAGTGGGAGGCTTTTCAACGCTGCGTCTGCCGACACCAGCAGTTTTACAGCAATTGAAATAGCCGAAAAGCTAGCTTGACGCTTGTCATCTTAACATGATACAACTGTTTTTATTACTTACTGTGAATGATTTCTCTGTGACACCGTTGACTCCATCTTCTTTTTGTGATCGCTGGACCAGCAACTGTAACAAACACAATATTGTTTATATCCATGCCTTTAATCATGAACAGGGTTGAAGAGTCGTAAGTATAAGGACGCGGGGCGTTTCTCAAAGTTCAAAGTGTTTAAAGACATACTTACCATGGTTGGCCATCAATAATGTATTAATAGTTTCTTCTCTGTACGAGAAGAGGCTTTTGCTTTACAAGATACCTGATACAGTTATGAATAAAATCCGATATGTAATGGTTGCACTGGTTCCGGCATCGAGTAAACGCGATCCCGTGACTCAAATTCGGACAATCTAATAAGTTAAACAAACACATCTATGTGCTAAAATTCTTAGACGGTTTGCGCATTTAATTTGATTAAACGTGAATAAACAATTTGTATGGTAAACGTAAATAATACGAGCAACATTTGCAAATCTGAGAAAACGTAACACATGTGAGGCTGCTACTTTCAGATTTAGCGAGACATAAATATTGATCATCATAGACCAGCTCAAGGAGTCAAGGCTTTATCATGGGCAGTCAGAAGGGTTGCCAAACGATCGGTTATGAAGATACTATGTTTTGCGGTAAGGAAAAGATGAGAGATGATGATGTGAGACGCGCATGCGAACAATGTTTAGTGTTTGTAATAGATGGATTGCCTAAACCATTGAACAGATTTTGATGTTTTTGTGTCTGAAAGGCAACTTTACACTTTAAAAAGTGTTTCAATACTGGAAAATAAAAAATATAACTGTTCTAGTGAACGCCTCACGAGGGAACCATAAATAAGCTTTTTATACACTCCATGTTACAGATAATGCCATAATTCCTAAATCTGTTTATAATCTCTGCGTATTAATAGCTTTCCGTTGATCAATGTTAAGTGTACGCTCGCGTAAAATTGGTTTACACTCGCTTTACTCTAGATTACAAGTGACGTCACGGCTAACAATGGAAACTGGTTAATCAGCTGATTGCTCCGGCATAGACTGTGGAAATATTCACCGGTCTAGCGGAAAAATGAGATTTCATTGAGTGAACACCAATTTTCTATTAAGTCTATCCATGTTTGCTGTAACTTAAGTGACAGTGGGCAGGGCACATTGATCGCAGAACGGATGGCCGATGGGCCAGAAAAGTTCTAGAGTGGCGCCCGCGAACAGGAAGCCGTTGCGTTGGAAGGCCTTACACCATGTGGACTGATGACCTGGTGAAGGTTGCAGGGATCGGCTGGATGCGGGACGTACGGGAAAGGTCAATGTGGCGACGCTTGGGGGAGGCCTATGTCCAGGACAGGACGTCTTTAGACTGATATGATGATTTTTGCTGTAGACACAAGATGACTACTGATTTAAAAGAGTTTCCATGTAGATTTTTGCACGTTCTTCTCCATAGAAGCTAATTACGCTTTGGATTGTGGAACTAGCTTTATTTTTTGGATTGTTCGACTTCTTGACATTTCAAAAGTGCCATGTTTTAATTTATATAATATCTTCTATAGGCTTGCGCCTGACCACTATCTCACCTGATGGTAAGTGATGATGTGGTCGACGGTGAAGCACGCTTGCCTAGAAAAAACCTATTCACTCTTGACTTAAAGACCCCTAGATTGTAGCTATCGGAAAACACAGATGGTTGAATTGAAATTATTATGAAGATGGGCATCTAATTTGTGGGGTAGAATCAATGATATTCAAATAAACAGATATGTTATAAGCGCGCGCATTGTGAAGACTCGAATAGTAGACAATTGTATGATTTAGTCTTTAGTTTATGTCACGCATGGCGAAGAGCGATACGCTTTGTTGAAAAAAAAACAAAATTAAAAAAATGCCATCGTGTGTATTTAGAAAGTGTACCAATTATAATACCAAATTACATAAAACAGAAGGGATCTCATACCATATGTAAATACGCAATACACCTCAATTTACTAATTTATTTCAATTTTTTTTCCTAATTTTCTGATATTTGGAGGTTACAAAAAGAAAAAACATTGGTTGTCAGAATAATGTTTGTTTACATTCACACGCAAGTGACAAACACTAGCTGTCTCTTTTTTTCTTGTTTGTTTTATCAAGCCATCCCTTTCGACATTGTAGTGAAATGTCAGATGAATGAAAAGTGTGTATGTGTGCTGCCGCTGCTGCGCGGAACACTTTTTTCAATTGTTTTCTGAGTGTATAACGTATCTGTTTATTTGAATATCATTGGGTAGAATAGATATCCTTGTCTGTCTGTGTATTTGTCTATGGCATCGTAGCGAGTCGTAGCTTCCAAATAGAGACTGATCTTTTAGTTTGTTTGTGAGTTGGATTTTTTGTTATCATGTAAATATTACTTTCTTATATCTGGTCAAGCGCAAGCTAACCGACAATAAAAAAGCTAGGTATTTTAGCGATTGGTCCAACTAGGATGGAAGGAGATTCAGTGAAAGTTCTTTCAAAAATATTTTCCCTTTTTAAGCGACTTACCAAAAAGGATGAGGTTCTATGTTCGACATGATGTTTTTTTTTTGTATATTTTCACGCATATCAACGTCAATTCAGGGCCGATTCTGAAAACTTTTTTTGTTTGAAAAAGTATGTTTTGAAATCCCATTTTAATTTGGTGAATATCTGATGAATAACTTCGAAGATATACAACAGAGCTAGGGCATGAATATCGGAATCTCGTAATATCGAAATCTCGGACCGAAATTAGCGATATTTCAATTCCGATATTGTGAGATTCAATATTTACAAATCTTATTTTAGCTGTTTGTGTAGCGTTGAGCGAGAAAGCGCGTTTAAGCCCGTTGACTACGGTGATTAGAAGTGGTCGCATAATCTGTTTACTAATCGGGCGCTTATTAACTTAAACTTCACTTCATGAAAAATAATATGTGCCTTGTTGAATTGTCTATTTAAAACTCCGAGATTGCAAAAAAAACACCTTTACGAGTACAAGTAAATACACAGTTTCATAGAACCCGTTGTAACAATTATATTTTCATTGATTATTGCTTTGAATACGGAAATCCAATGGATTTGAGACGCACGGGATCGGCTAATGTGATGACACTTCGGGGAGGCTTATGTTCAGAAGTGGATGTATTTCGGCTGAAATGACGTTGACAATGATGATGAATGCTAAGATGGTTTTTTCATAATATTGAGAGGGCTGTTTTGGAATGAGTAAACCCTATTTCACATTTACAATATGTTACTTGTTTGGAAACCTCAATAAATTAGGTAAAGCTTAATATATTTCATTCTTCTGCTTGTATTGATTACAACAAATTAGTCTATCCGATCACTTATCTTTTGGATAAATCCACTTCCACTACTTGACTTCAGTCTCTCTCATCATCTTAATTTCAGCCAAAAGACGTCCACTGCTGAGCATAGGCCTCCCCCAGGAGGCGTCGCCACATTGACCGATACTTATCCCGGATTTATATATCATTATGACTCACTACACTTATATCGGTACTACTTTCAAATTTATCGATAAAGATTTATTTTCTGGGTTTTTAGCATTATTCTTTGTCAGAAAGACATGACTTTATAATCATTCTTGGGAACAAAAGTGCAGTTTAAGCAAATAAGCGCCCGATTACAGAGTCATTGTTGATTAGAGAGATAATAGAATATCCTAATATGTCGCGGCACATACGTTTTTTTTTATTGTACTCAATCCAACCTCATACCGAATTCGAGCAATTAATATTAAAAAAAATGCCATATTTAAGAAAAGTGCGCAATTCCGATATTAATATCGGAATTTCGATATTAATATCGGAATTTCGAAATTGAGATCTAATATCAGAAATCAATGTCGGAATTGAAAAACTTCCGATATTACATGCCCTAAACAGAACTCTTCAATAAATTACGGCAAATCTCTCGGGATTGCTGCAATCGCACGTTTGTTTATACCATTTCATAACATAACATCACGCCAGTACGCTCTTAAGGGGTACGCAATCTCTCATTTCACCGGTTATGTTCAAGTTTCATGATATTCGGGTAATCTATTCTGGCATTATAGGTACCTTACCAAACAACTTGCATATTAGATAGGTACAACTAAAAAATGAAAAATAAAAAAACTTTTTTATAAAATAACGACTTCCAAATAAAAAAACTACTAAGTGAAAAATAACTTTATTTTTGGATGTCGGTGTTCATAACGCTAATAATTGGTACCTACGAAAGACGCCGACTTCCTAAAATAAAGTTATTTTACAATTTGTAGTTTTTTTTTTTGGAAGTTAGTATTTTTTTGTAGAAAAGTTTTTATTAATGTGTGGGAATCTCCTCATGAATGTCCTCCGCCCCCGAGACGAGCGAAGGGGTCGGTCAGATTCTATCTGCTATCAGACCCCTTCGCCCGCCTTGGTATAGGTAGCTCTAAGGCACTTTGTATCGGTCATAAAATTTACTGAATAGTGTGGTGGATATGACTCCAACAAAAACTTCCTTTACATAACTGGTTTTTGCACATGAAAATACCATTCGTTATCAGTCATTAACAGTGATTACAAGCCATCAATCATAAAGGTTTGTTGATAAATACAATAATTAGGTAGGTACACTATCTTTGTGCAAGAATAAGCATTCAAATTTCATTCATTCAATATATTTTTTATTTTTAACTTGGAATTTTGTTGTGCACTTGGATGCACTGTCCTCATACGCAAATCGCCTATAACAACTGAGGTTTGCTCTAAGAGAACCCAATTATGGGTTAAGCTCGCCTTTGTACATAAGCTGCCCAATGTATTTGTGTCTTCATTTCATGTTTTGTGTGCAATCAAGAATATAGGAGGAGCTCGTGGCTAAATAATAACAGCCGCACTGGTCGATCATCAAGGTTAAGCAACGCTTGACAAGGTCGGTCCATGGATGGGTGACCATTTCAACATACCGAGTTTCCTCCGTGCCTCGGAAAGCACGTTAAGCCCGGCTGTCATTTGAAGATCGGTATTCAGAAGCTTGAGATCTGACACCAGTCTTGCCAAGGGGTACCGTGTTACCCAGTTGATGGGTTGTGGAGATCAGATAGGCAGTCGCTCCATGTAATACACTGGTACTCAGCTAAATCCGGTAAGACTGGAAGCCGACCCCAATATAGTTGGGAACAGGGCAGATTAATTGTGCAATCAAGAATAAGCATAAGTAAAATAACTCAGTGGCGAATAATTTTTAGCGCAAGGTCGAAATACATAATCATAAATTGCGACCAGAATCTGCAAGGAGATTGGCCTGAAGCTCAGAGGAGTTGGTATTCGAGTCAATAGATAGGGCTACAGTATAATGCTGCCGGGCGAGCACGGCCTACTGTCACAGGCTTGAGTCACACATTTTAATCACAGTTTGAAAGCAAAAACCGTGATACAACGCGCGACTTAAGCCTATCACAGAGGCCTTACTCGCCCGGCATTGCTGCGATTACTACTGTTGAATATGGGCCTCTTCCCCCCCTTAGAAACACATGTGCTATGCTCTAATTAACGTAGGCGCACTTCGAGTATTTACGTGTATTGATTATTAAGTTGTTCCAAGCGGTGACTAGACGTCAGCATTCAGTGCTGTCTACTTACTGATAAATATATGATAAATAGTGATACTAGTGAACCTCTTTGGTAAAATATATAGAAGACTATTCTGTAATTACGGCGCTTAGCAGCAGAATTGGTAGTTATCAACAAGCGGACAAGATTGGAGTAATTTAAATAATAGACATCAATAAGGTATTAGAACAACTAACAGGGCATTCGTTAAATGCGGGAAGCACATGAACAAGTGTAGCTGCGCAAAGACCTATCTCCAGCAGTAGGTTTCTCTTCGGCTAAATGCCGATCATGATGATGAATATCAAAACTTACGCACTTTGCAAGTAGGCGAAGCAGTCTTCTTCTTTTTAAGCCTGCTCACTTGTATACCCACGACAGAGAACCGCATGTTTTTCACTTTACTCCTAAAACCATCCATATTTACGCAATTTTTTTAACAATTTCGCGGGAAAAGCTGCGTCACTGGCCGTAAACAATTTAGTTGCAAAAAGGTTTAATGCATAGTTTTTATCACTCTTTGTTTTTTTAATTAGATTTTTCGCTTATTTTGACTTGAATACCCTGCAGAATTGCAATATAAACTGACGTTATTGCAATAATATGTTTTTCTATGATTTCGTCTTTGTCTCACTTGTTATATTTTGCGTAATTTATTTATTTAAACACGTAAACATTACTCGCTTGTCACTGGCAGTCGCGAGGGCATGGAATCACAGCGATCAATCAGAGGCCCAGATAAGATTGTCGTCGAACGAATTACTAGATATTAACAAACATTTCTTGTAATTATGTAACCAATATTCGACACAATGTTAATTGTTTGTGAATAAATTAAAAAAAAAAAAAAAAAAAAAAAAAAAAAAAATTAAGATACTGTTTCATAGTGATGATAAATGATAACAGCACCAATCCGATTATATCGAGTAACTATCGAGTTTGTTTATTGGCAGCATTATACTTGCCTTTTCAGAAAGGGAAGACCCATTTGGAATCACAACAATTAAAAGTCAGTCAGGAACAGGAGTTTGATTAGGTACCTATTTTGACCTTAGAATATTCCTGTTAGTTTTATTGTGTGGATAAAGCCTTAGTGAAGATAGCCTCCATAAGGAGTGGGCTTCGGCCTTTCTCTGGACACTGAGTCAGAGGCTCTTAGACATAGTATTATCCTATCAGCGAAGGTCGAAATGCCAAAATATAAAGGAAATGTCACGAAAAATTTCGATTCCGCTTGACATTTCCACTAAATTGTGACTTTTTCCAGTCCCTGTCGTGTACGCTGAGCGCTTGGGCACTCGAACTCGCTAGTCGTGAACATCTCGCTGTCTGACTAATATTTTTACTACGACATGTAGGTTCAATAAATCCTTACACATCTTTAGGATTTTTACTTAGTGGATTTCTAATAAAAACATGACATCTTTAGCGTACTATTCTTGTCCGGTTCCCGTTAAAAAATGTTCCCGATGACTTCGACCCACAATCCGCAACCGATTGAAGAATTCGTCGGGTAAACGGGAAACTCATTTTTTAAAGAAATGTTCCATCATTCGGACTACGAGACCCATATCCCTCCCATATGCACTAAACTTTTTGGGAATACTTAAGGAGTGGCATATACTGCCGGAGTCTGCGTTTCCTGATAGCTATAACCTAGGAGTATTTAAGTCGTGGTTTTTTTTTTTTTATAAAACGAGGAACCCCACACTAGGAATTTCTTCCTGTATCGTGGGTGCGTTTACAAACATATAAACTCACATACACAACACCCAGAGCCGGAACAACTATCTGTAGATCATACAAATATTTGTTCCGTGAGGGAATCGAACCCGCGACACGCAGCGCAGCAGTCATTCGCTCAACCACTGCGCCAACCGTGTGCAATATGCGTGAATAGGTTTCTTCTAGGCAATCGTGCTTCACCGTCGACCACATCACCGGTTACCAACATGTGAGATGATAAAAATATAAACGGTAAAAACAGTGGCGTAGCGTGCCTTGGCGGGGTCCCGTATAAAAATTTATTTGGGGGCCCTTATGAAGGGTAAAGATTTCTAACAAAAGAAAAAAAATGTTTGCATAAAATTAAAAGAAATATTTATTCATCATAATTATCTACCTGTCACTTTTTCCAATTTTTTTACAAATAATTCAAATTAAATATACACACTCCTTGCCTTATTTCGGCAAACTGATTTCTTAAATCATTTATAGCTGATGATGACTTTAGTTTTCAAAAGTTTCTGCCTCTATGGACAATAGTGACAGGTCTGACAGGCTAAAAAAAGTTCGGAAGTTTTTATTAATTTTTGCTTACGCACGTCGGGGGCCTCCGTGGCCCAGGGGCCCCGTATAATTGATACGGTAGATACGGCGGTAGCTACGCCCCTGGGTAAAAATAACCTAACACTTCAAGCATGAACAAGCGTTAAAAGTTCAAGCTTGAAATCGATTCATATTTGTACAGCAAACAACTACATTAATCGATTCGACAAAACAATATATCGCATCATATCAGTATCACCCCAGCTCCAGGCTATCAATTAGTGCATCTCTACACTCAGCGTCAATCAGCCGCGTCCTCGTCCTCGCTTCATTAGGCTCGATGTATCGGCGTCATGTGATACCGTCACATGATGGACTAACATGCGATAATGCGTGCTAACGCGGGACAGGTGAGGTTTAAAAATATTTGGGGGATTGTAAAGTGGCGCTAAATATTTCCGTCTAGGTCTGATGACCTGGTGAAGGTCGAAGCAGTTTTTTGTATGAGGCGGGTGAGAACGGTTGTTCTGCCGTCCTCACGCTGCATCACCCGATTTGGCCGATTTTGAGTTTTGAATACCTCCGTAATTAGCAAAAAGTTCTGTATCGATCTGACTCGAGCAGTATTTTCTACCATCATCGGAATAAGTGGCGCCTCATGACCAGCAGAGCCGACCCCGAGTAACAGGAAGTGGCGAGGTGGAAGAAGAAGAATAGATTCCGAATAAAAACGATTGCTATTTTTACATCTATTTTAGATAAGATTAAGAAATTGATTTATATTTCGATGTGCCTATTCGACAGTGCGCAATTAGATTTTTTTTTGACACTGGAAACTCGCATAGGTTTGATTTATAGGACGTATTCCACATTAGGCACCCGCTTTAACGGCACCTGAGTGAATGGTACCTGAAGTATTCCACATACGGCACCTATCCATCCATATATTTCGCATTTTATTTATTTAAAATTTTTGTTCACATTTGGCAGCTACGGATCTGTAGGTACTAGTGTATAGTGTTGGGACGTTTATTTTTTTTAGGATGACAACATCAAAAATTAGATTAAAATCAGTAGAGTTTAATAATATGATAAAAATATAACTTCTTCCTCTTTTGCTTTTTTAGTTAGATGTTATACCAAAACTACCAGGAGACCAGAAGAATCTTCATCATGAAGAATTCTTAGTATTTGCGGGACTGGAATAATTGAATCACACACTGATTTTAATCGAATTTTTTATTTTGATATCTAAAAAAATCTAAATGTCCCAACACTAGTACCTACTGATCTGTAGGTGCCAAAAGCGGAGTATAATTTTATTTATTTTTACGCATAGGTCCACACATCAAACTTATAACACCCCTCTTTTTCCATCGGGGGTTAAAAACTGTAACTGTAGGTATGCAAAAAATCGTACAGCGCCCTTCGCATTCAGTATAATGCCTTCAGGGTGCTGATGGGGCTGCCTCACTTCTGTAGCGCATCAGGGATGTTTGCGGAAATGCGCAGGGTGCAGGCCATCTCCAACGGCATACTGGCCATGATTGCTGACAAGCTGGACTGTGCTCATATGAATCATTGCTCCAGTATTTCAGCTGGAAAGCTGAAGCAATGATGATTGTATTTATGTGAATTTAAACTTTAACCGAACCTTAACTTATTTGGCATTTTATTAGGTACAAGTAGTTTACTGCCATTTCTGGATTGTTTTTCTCTAATATTGCATTTTTGTATACAATAAATGATTAATATACAGCAGTAGAAGTAGCCAAATGCAGTAGCACATAGTAGGTACATATTTGATGAAATAATGTTTTGTAAATGAAAAAGATAGTTTGCTAGAAATGTTTAGCCAGAAACAGTATAATTCACTTGCTTCACTGGCTATTTATTTGTCCCCATCTTTGATTTCCACATACAAAAAGAAAAGTGTGTATTCATAGGAAAAGTTATATAGAGGTATTTCATAGGAATTTCAAATAAATATCTAGAGAAGTTTTGGTAAAAAAATAAAAAAATTGCTCCAAACTAACCATTTAAATTTTTAAACAATACAAACGCAGGCTACTACGCTTGACAGAAAAAGTATCAGACATTAAATTAATTTATGATTTCGCTCACTATAAATTAATTATTTGAACAAGTGTAGAGTAGACAACCTTGAGTGCTAAGGTCATTGCAAAGACCTCTAGGAGGCCAATGGCCAAGGTCAAGTTCACCAGTCTTTGGTTTGCTCTGTTTTATTATGTTTTGAGCTATTGTTAGTCTGTCATAGACAAGATTTTATTGTTTTTTTTCCCATTTTACAGCATTGCCTTGTCAAGTATGCCACTTTTTATAGCTCTACTAAGATCATAATACTTAATTGTTTGGTGTGAAAAGCACTAGCTTTAGATACCAAAGATAATGAACATACAACAGATTCTTTGTGAATCATCTTTATCTACCACTCATAAATATCACTTAAATTCTAAGATTCGAAACGATTTTTAAACACGCTCATATTACAATCATGTATCTATTTACAAATAATTGAAACTCAGATATTAGTCACGCTTTTTCTAAAAACATTCCATGATTCAATCATTTGCGACCCAAACCCGATCTGTCAAACATCGGAGATTTACCGATACGATCGTTATCAACGAGAACCAAAACAAACATCAAACAGGAAACGTCAATCTAACCCTGACGATGACCCTCGCTAATTATACAGGTCTACCTCACCTTGCCGAGCTTCTCCACGGGCACCATAGACAGCGGAGCCTTCTCCTTAGACTCCGCCAAGCCTTGCAAGTCACCCCCAGACCCGGAACGAGAGCCAGCGCCTCTCTGAGACCCTCGCGGCGTGCTAGTGCCACTGCCAGATTGCTCTCCACCTCCCTTACTATCGTGACTATGGTGGTTCCCCATCACTTCACCGCACTTCTAACACCTTAATTACGTACTTTTAGCAGGAGTGGATCCTGCAATCACAATAATTTGCGAGATATTGGCGATGTAGCTTGTCTGGTGATCACACGAACAAACGTCACTCGCATGACAGACAACTGACGTCAGTCAGTTGTCAATGTCAAGTGGGCGCGTTCGGATACACACACAGTAAACAGTTGAACTGAGAGGTTTGAGCAATAAATGCACGAAAATAGACTTTATAGTAAAAAGCTTCACGTGCTAGATAAAAACATCTGCAGAGTAGACAGTGTTTATAATAAAATATTTCGGAACTAATAAAATTATTTTCTAATCATAACATCAAAGCGTTTATGAGATAAGTAGACATGAAAGATAAATATTTATGGTGAATGTTTTAAGTTGTGTTAAATCTATACTTCCATACTATTATTCATTCATACTTAATATTATATGCGAAAGTAACTCTCTTTGTCTGTCTGTCTCACCTGTTGCCTTTTTACGTTTAAATTGCTAAGCATCTTTAGATGAAATTCGGTATGGAGATAGTTGGAGGCCCTGGATTGTTTTCATCCCGGAAATCATCCGTAGAGGGGTAGAAGATTCATATTCTCTATTGTACACAAAACAAATATATATAAATACAGAGGACAGCTTATGTACAAAGGCGAGCTTGATCCATATTTGGGTTCTCTGACAGCAAACCTCAGTGTCATAGAGATCGAAAGAAGAAGAACGAATATTGTTTGGTAAACCCTGGTAAACCCATAATTTCACAAGTAAAGCGCTACATATCTACAACCTTATTGCGCTATATTGAGGAATGCGGATTCTAATGCTACGCAGACTAAGTCGCGGTCAAAAGCTAGTGTTAATTCATAAAAGAGTAAAACACACAGTTTTATAAAAAATGTTTAATTCATGTTTATCATTTCTTACAAAAATAGTTACAGTACAAAATATCACAGACGAGAGGACCCTATTCTAATCTTAACAATAAACAACTAAGTAGGTACCCATGTTCTAAACATTCCACATCCATTAACAACAAAATACTAATTTGAAATGCGTAAAAAATAAAATTAATAAAAATAAATTAAAAATGTTTTCCACAAATTGAGAACCTCCTCCTTTTTTTAAGTCGGTTAAAAATCTTGATTTACATAAAATAATTGAATAGATCTCAATGATCCTACGAGGTCAATGATTGGAGGAATCTCATCGCTGGTAGTTCTATGAGTAAATGCAGAGGAAGCGCTGCCCAGTAGGTCAGGAATATTGTAGCTAACCAGTGTGCACCCTGCAAGAGAGAAAATAAATCTTACTATGTATGTTTGTGAATCAATCACGCCAGAACGGCTGAACGTATCTGGATGAAATTTGGCACAGAGATAGATTATAGTCTGGAATAGCACGTAAGCTATTCATCCCGGTCAAATGTTCCCTTGGGGTAATAAAACACTTTTCACGCGGGCGAAGCCGCTGGGAGAAGCTAGTATTAGATAAGTAGTCATAGTTCAATAATAACAAAAATTGAATAGTTCGATTTAAATCGGTTGAATCGAACTTCTGCCGTCCCTCACTACCACCACTGCTGAAACACGACGGGTCGCTGGCCCACTCCGCTGAGGAGAAAGCAAACTTGTTTGACTCTCTTTGTGGCGTGCGCCCCCCTCCTTCTCCTGGTGGATGCGAGACGAGTATGTCGGACATTCGCATCCATCAAAAGGACGTACGTACACGTAGGGTGCTGCGCAACCTCGACGTGAATAAGGCTAGCGGACCCGACGGTATACCAGCAATTGTTCTCAGAACCTGTGCGCCTGAATTGTCTCCGATCTTGACACGCTTGTTTCGCCTTTCTTATGAGAAAAGTGCCGAATGCTTGGAAGCAAGCCAACGTACAGCCCGTGCCCAAGAAGGGCAGTCGTGCTGACCCGGCCAACTACAGACCCATCTCTATAACGCGTTCCATACTCTTGCAGAGTATGGCATACCTAGAAGCTAACAACATCCTTAGCGACCGCCAGTACGGCTGCCGCCGAAAACGGATCTTCTAGCGTATGCCATTCACATCTGGAGTGAGGCCGTCGAGAGGCATGGGGAAGCGCTTGCCGTCTCTCTCGACATCTCGAAGGCTTTTGATAGGGTCTGGCACGAAAGCCTTATTGGTAAGCTTCCTCCATTTGGTCTGCCCGGTGGTCTGTGTGACTGTTTTGCATACTTCCTGAGGGGTCGGTCCATTCGAGTAGTTATCGACGACTGCTCTTCGGACCTATTGGATATTAATGCTGGGGTTCCTCAGGGGTCCGTACTCTCGGTGACATTATTCTTGCTGCACATAAATTAACTGCTAAAACCTGGCCCCTTTGGGTATGCAGATGACAGCACTGTTGCTGAAAGATACTTGACCAACGCACGGACCACTGGGCCTCAGGTCCGGTCTCCCCGTGAGGCCATGGTGGAGCGCTTGAACTTGTCCTTGGAGGCAGTCTCCGAATGGGGCGATGCCAATCTGGTCAAGTTTAATGAGGCAAACACAGGCGTGTCTCTTCTCCGCGAAAAAGAGCCAATTTCACCCGGCTCCTTCTTTCCGAGGTGTAACCGTACCGATAACGGACCATCTTAGCTTCTTGGCGTAACGTTGACATCGACACTCAATTTTGGCCCATACATTGAGGCAAATACTCAAATGGCTGCCGGCGATGCGCCATCGGTACATGGTGGACATCCCACCCATATGCACTTACTTTCATTATGCGTACAGCTAAAGAGTGGAATTCCCTGCCGGAGTCTGTGTTTCCGGATAGCTACAACCTCGGGATCTTTAAGTCAAGAGTATAGTTACTTCTAGGCAAGCGTGTTACACCGTCGACCACATCATCGCTTCCCATCCGTGAATGGGTGACCATCCATTAGGTAGGTAGGTATGTATACGCCTACCGAGACTCCTCCAGCCCCGTGCGGCCCGTACTTTGAAAAGCACGTTAAACAGTTGGTCCCGGCTGACATTTGTACATCCTTAAGTGACAGTTACTGAAAGTCAGAAGCCATCATCATCATTGGCAGTCTTGCCAAGAGGTATCGTGTTACCCATGTATTACTGGATTCTGGAGGTCGGATATGCAGTGGTTTCATATAAAAATCTGGTGCTCAACTCCATCCAGTTAGACAGGCAGCCGACTCCAACATAGTTGGGAGCAGGCTCCGCCGATATCTGGTAGGTATGTAGGTGATACACCTTAACTCCATCTACACGCACTGGGCCCACGTGGTGAATAAAGGCCCATTCCCTCGTTCATCGAGTAAAGGCTTGTTTCCCAGAAGTAGGAACATTAGGCTGGGCATCATCGCTTACCATCAGGTGAGATAGTGGTCAAGCGCGAGCCTATTGATAATAATAAAAAAAAACATGATGATGAAGACACCTTAACTCAAGGTAATATACAAATCTAACAATATCAAGGACTGCAGCTCTGTTGGTATTGGTGCGCTGGGCCAGCAGCATCAGGGAGAACAGCCAGTGGATGAGGTAGATGGACAGCGACATGCGGCCTAGCACCTCCCAGCCGCGCCACGACAGGAACTTCCACCACACACCTGGAGATAGCCGAGGATTAGTTAATTTTGTTGGGACGGTCGGAATGCAGAAATATAAGGGTTAGGTCTTAGGTCTCGTGACATTTCGAAAGCGCTTGGCAATCCCATACATTTTTTACATTTTACCAATCGCTATTGTGACGCTTTTTTTGTTAAAATTTCTGTTCTGTAGACTGTGTCCTCATGAATCGACTTCATTGTGACTTGATCTAATTTATAACATTACAACAACCTAGGGTACCAAAGTTTCAAAATTAAAAATAGAAAATAAATAAATGCCGGACCTAGGATGTTGCCCTGTGGAACTCTTTTACAATAAGCTCAGAACTTGAATCATTTTCTATTTTACTATAAAAGGTATTATTATTTCAGCCTATATACAGTTTCATTACCAGACCTAGTGCAAAACAAAATCCTGGTTAAGTACTTACTATCAATCTTATTGAAGAACCCGTACATGGCGAAGGCGGTTAGTGTCATGAACACTGGCCTGTCCAGAGTCGCGTAGAGCGTGACCAGCACAGGGTGGGTGACGTCTTTCATCCAGTAGCCGCCCACAACCCACAGGAACATGCACGGGACTGAGAACCGGTATAAGATTCGCATGCACTGCGAAAAGAGTAAGGTTAAGGTATAAATAAAAACAGCATCGGCAATAAAGTATTCTGAAAAAATTAAGCCTTTACTAAAGAACATTAATTACTATGAATCAAGCTCAAAAGAAGACTTGGAAATATTGCCAAAATCAACCTTCCAAGAAGAATTTTAATCTTTCTACTAATTCAATTGCTGTTCCCTCAATTTACAGAGATTGGCAGAGATTGGTCACGTGACATTTCGTTAGAGCTCGACAATCCCATCCATTTTTGACGTTTTACCAATCGCTATCGCGTCTCACGAAGCTTTCATTGATAGGATGTCACTTGTCTAGAGCATCTGGAAAAGATATAAAATACATACATGTCCAATCCTAGACATTGACCATAAACAAATCTTGCCTTCGGTCATGGTGGTAGTTATCCGCACTGTTATGGATAAGAAACCATCCTCAAAATCGAAATAGCTTATATATAGCCTTCTTCAATGGACTTAATTTGACAATATGTTTGTGTTTTAGGTGAGGCATGGCAAGACATAATGATGGGTGTCTTACCAGAGCCTGAAGTGAAGTGTGACGGGAACTACCATGAAGAAGGTGATGTGGAGATCGAAGGCAGTGGGTGTTACAACAATGAAACAATAATTTAACGTACCAGGCTCTGAGCAGGTCGATAGCCATCCACCTGATGCAAGCGGTACAAGAAGGCTACCAGAAGACCTATGAGTGCTGAAGGTAGACTGTCCCAGGGTGCGGCATACAGCCATGTGAAGGAACGCTCTCCCGGGAACTGGGTCCTCATCAATCTGGAGAAGAAGAGGTCGTTATTAATAATAGGGTAGGCGGAGATGAAACTGAAAAATGAGTAATTTGTGCTCCCACATCTCACGGTAAGACGGTACCATTGACTGGGCTTAAATACAAACTCTAGGCTGCTAATGATAAAAACCAAAAACAGTCTGTCGACCGAAACATAGAAAAATTAAAGAACTGTTTTAATAGGAATATTATGGTGTATCTTCTTTTTTTTAGGCTCGCATGCAAGATAAACCGCCTTAGAAACCACTAATAAGAACCGAATGACAGAATCAAAATACTAGGTTACTTTAAATATATCATGATGAACTTTGGCCCAAAGCAATAGAAATGCAATGCAGCATGCCCTGTCTGCTGTACATGCGAGGACCTTATGACTGCGTCACCGAATGGTGTTACCCTAGCGGAAGTGGGTCCGTGCCTACTCAACCCGATTCGACCCGAAGAATAAAAGCAGAAGTTTTAATACCAATTCAGTGCCATTTGTTGTACAGTCAGGCAAAGTGATATTTAATTCTAAATAACTTAACTTTGGAAGTTAGTACCTACTTTGGTAACCTAATAATGATAATCTCGTTTATAGACTGATCCAATAAATACCACCGTGCCACTAGCTATAAGATCGTAATGATAAATAACCATAATCTGTGATTTTTACTACAAAGCACAAAGCGTATACTATACTAACAAGTAAAATTTCAAAATTTAAAAAACACCCGACACATTTATCTTGCGGAAACACCCCGATTCAAACAGTAAAACGCCCATATCTTTTGAACGGCTGAACCAGTTTTATTCAAACATAGCTAAGAACACTCTCGACAAAACCACCTTTCAAACAAAAAAACTAAATCAAAATCGGTTCATCCGTTTAGGCGCTATGATGCCACAGACAGACACACAGATACACAGATACACAGCAACACACGTGAAACTTATAACACCCCTCTTTTTCCGGCGGAGGTTAAAAAGGATAAGTACTTACTTGTTTAATTATTGATTTATTTATCTAAACATTATTTAAATTTTACACTCTTTGTGATGCAAGCGTTAAATCAACACTTTTCTGTCTGACTATACATCGACGTTTTTATCATCTTTTAATGCGCTATGATGCCACAGACAGACACACAGATACACAGATACACAGCAACACACGTGAAACTTATAACACCCCTCTTTTTCCGGCGGGGGTTAAAAAGGATAAGTACTTACTTGTTTAATTATTGATTTATTTATCTAAACATTATTTAAATTTTACACTCTTTGTGATGCAAGCGTTAAATCAACACTTTTCTGCCTGACTATACATCGACGTTTTTACGCCTAACAAAATAGAAAATGCCATGAAAATGCAGTTATTATTCTTCGGGTTGAGTGGGCACGGACCCGCAGAATTCTGTGCCAAACATATATTATTTTGTTGTCATTGACACGCTAAGAAGAAGTAGAAGGTGGGTGGAAGTTACATAACATATTTTTAGCAAAGCTTGAGCTCGCGATGACATTAAAAGCATATATTCACAACATCAATAACTTACTTTAACTTATTCTTACTAATATATTAATATGAATGTGAAAGTTTGGATGGGTGTGTGTATGTGTGGAAGTCTGGATGTATGTTTGTTACTCAATCATGCCAGAACGGCTGAACAGATCTGGATGAAATTTGGCATAGATTATAGTCTGGTATAGCACATAGGCTACTTTTGATCCCGCTATAATGTTCCCTTGGGATAAGAAAACACTTTTCAAGCGGGCGAAGCCACGGGCTGAAGCTAGTTCCAACTTAAATAAATTATGCCTTTGCCTTTACTAATATGGTCGTTGGATCCATAAGCGTACTAACTGTGGCACGTGGCCTCATAAATAACAGTAAATATATTAAAAACCCGACTGCTTCAAAAGCGAACTAAAAAGTCGTAAACAAGGAAAAAATCATGCTGTGCAGTCGGAGGATACATACGCGCGAGCTGGCTGACCAAAACCAGATGTATCCTCCTCCTGCACAGCATGATTTTTTCCTTGTTTACGACTTTTTAGTTCGCTTTTGAAGCAGTCGGGTTTTTTGATTTTTTGAATTAAGTTTTTTTATTTATAACTTTTTAGTTCGTTTTTTTTCGAATTAGATAATTTAAACATATAAGTGTTATATATTTTTGAAATCACCTCTTAAAGCCCTTTATTTCGATACCCCACACGATGGATTTGGAAGAAAAAAAAAATTTAGGCCCCCACAATATGGCACCCAAAATCCGCCATTTTTCTATTATCCAATTTTAATGTAGCCTATGACACTCGCAGGGTTAAGACGCATCGATTGACGTATGAATCATCAAAATCGGCCAACGCGTTTGGTCTCTGGAACGCCACATAGGAACAAACATACATACATACATACATACATACATACATACATACTTACATACATACATACATACTTACATACATACATACATACATAGACTGATAAACACATTACCCTCCTTCGGCAGTCGGGTAAAAAGGTAACTAAAGGCTGAGTTAAAGGATACAAAGTAGGTTTTGTATGGGTGTACTATGCCAAATCGAATGCCAAATAATCGAATATCAATTGATCGACCACCATAAATTGAACGCCTAAATACTCGAACGTTCTTAATATCGAATGGTTAATAAATCGATATTGATATCACCTTCAATCAAATGTAGGTTGCAATATAAAATCCTATTTAGTTATTTTCACACTTCTTTAAAGGATTATTAAGGTCTTTTATTGACATACTGTCTATCTAAACAGAGTGCCAAATAAATAGCTTTGTGATTTAAATACATAAATAAGTAGGCACCAAGTGACTATATTTTTCTTCAACAGCTTTACACAGAGTATCTCTACATCCGCTTACCCCGATAGGAAAATAAATGTTGATGTCGAACTTACGTCTAATAGAAGTGGTTAGTTATGTCATTGTCATCCTCCTTATCACAATGTATTAAAGGTCACCGCATTTTATTTTTGTCTTCCATACATCTCCGTTTACCTTCATCTCAGTAGTCACTTCTTAATTAGCCATATCAACATTCTATATATCCTTTGTGCTAACCAAGAGTCTCTAGTGCTAGAGGAAATTCTGGTGTTACACTTACTCAGGAATCATAAGCAGCACCATAGGCCTCAGTTGCCAGTTGTATATGATCGCGAAGTTGATCAGCATTGACACCAGGATCATACCTCCTAAGACCTTGAATGCGGTCTTTGGCCAGTTGCCAAGCAGTAGAGTCAGGATCGTGCAGACAATGTACAACTGCATGTCCACGGCCAGAAACCTGGGGAAGAAGAGGATATTCTTATGAGGGTAGATATGGGAAGAGCTCGGGGTTAAATGAAAACATCTGCACGGGTCGATCTTCAAGTTTAAGCAACGTTTGTCGATTTTGGTCTGTTGATGGGTGACTGTCCAATACATACCTACCGATACTCCTTCTTGTCTCGGAAAGCAAGGCTAGACAGATTTATTGGTAGAAATGGGTGGCTACCACAGGGGTCTGTCTTTGGCCCTAACTTTTTCAAAGAAAATACATTTTGATTATAACTTTATCATAGTTCTCGTAAACAAAGCAATACGAGAACGTATGCGCCTTGCCGCCATAAAAGGCATAAAAGTAAGAGGTTAAAGACCTGCATCAAAAGGGTTTTCAAGTTACCGTATATAGACATGGCTATCAATTAAAATATTGTGATTACAAAGTCGCAAAATCAATACGACTTACGTAAGTAAACAGAATAAATTATCGTAATATAGGAAGTGCAGAATGACGCGAGATGCGATATGAAAGTAACGATGAAATGAATATACTTGAAGGGCTTTCCCTTCAAAACGTGGTAATAAAAATAAATTACAGAAAATCTTCCGTAAATGACGCTGAATCGATGAACAGTAGTACAGTAGTAGGGACTATTTTTCCGCACTTGAATCCAATTTGGTTCGCTGTGCGTTTGGGGGGGAATGAACATTTATTTTAAACTCTGTTATGCAGTTGGGATCATAGAAGATTAATATCGAATAACATAATTACTCGCCTGAAGGTGAAGGAAAACATCGTAAGGAAACCGGCATGTCCTAGAACCAAAAGTTCGAAGACATGTGACATCCACCAACCCGAGCTGGGATCGCGAGGGTTACGGCCCATTCCCTCTTACAGAGAGGAGGCCTGTGTCTCAGCAGTGGAAACAAAACAGTAAAACGAAATACTTACT